>JAOEHY010033821.1:0-13819 GCA_025447955.1 Psilopsiagon aurifrons
CAAAACCAAAACAACCGAACAATTGAACTTGCTAAATATAAGTATTTAATGTCTCATGTCTGTAATCTTTACTTCTCAAGCAAACACACCCAAAACTAACTGCCATGAACTGCATGGTTTTGCTTGACATTACAAAAAGTTATTTATGCCTTATTCTCAAGTGAAAAGTGAGAGTATGCTTAACCAAAAGCCCAATCAAAATTCTATTCTTTAGGAGTTAACTAGCTTGCTGTGTGATCAAGTCTTATGCCCCAGGTGAATATGCACAGGTTGCTTGGAAGACTGTCTAATTAACTTGACAACTTGAGATATGTGCAGTGAACCCCACATTATTCAGTTATTCATGTTAACTCAAGCCAAGCAAACTGAAACAACCAAAACATACATTGGAACAAACTTGTATTTACTTGATGGGATAGAAAAGCACTTTACAAGTGGGCATAAAGGTACAGCCTGGTACAGGACAAACCAGGGTACGAAGACAAGCAACTAACAGGAAACTGACACTTAAAATAATGGTTGTCAGTGGTAAGAGTTAAGAAAAATTCTTACAGTGTTTATTCATCTTGCAGCTGCAACTTCAGAAGTGAGTGAACTTTATTACAGGAACTTATGCAACCTTATAAAGGTTTTGTCATATAACTAACTATCTAGCTATCTTAACAGTTAAATAAATGCCAACTGCTTAAGTCTCATTTGAAGACACTTCACCTGCCACACAAAGAAAACAAAATATTTAAAAATCCCAAACAGTAGGAGACTGAAGTTATACACTCCACTGTACACTGTTTTAAACCCAACAAATAAGAAAATAATAGGAACACGTGCAACACAATCTGTCTTCTGTGGAACACTGTGAAGCGTCAAAAGGCCCATCAGGGGTAAAGAACAGCTATGAGACTTCAGTGTAAAGGAGTACCAATGGCCATGACATCTATTAAGCGCTGTATTTGTAAGTTTCCAAAAAGGACAAAAAGTGGCAGAAGACATAAAGCTAAAGCTAGGATACCACAATGTTTTAAGGAAGGAAAGCAACTCCATAAAATATTTGATAAAAAATGGATTTTAAAAGTTAGGAGAAAAATATTAAACTTGATTAATAAAGGAAGGATTATCATACTGAAAACCCAAGCTCTCTATCAGCAGAGGCATGAGAAATACCAAGTGGATTTTAGCCAACTGCAATAACTTATGGTAAGCAAAACAGTAAGGACTTCTGCACTTAAAGGTATAAAATAGATGTATTAGCCTGTGAAGATCACCCAAGTATTTCAAATGTAAACATAAGCATACAACTCATGTCAGTATAGAAGCTTACTACATTAAGAAGATGTGCCACTCAGAAAAGACAAAGTATTTTCCAGAAGTGCTTTCCAGAAAACTAATTTAAATCAATTTGCTTCACAACAAAGATTTTGTTAATCTTTCCCAAGATCAAAGCAACATCCCTCAGACTATTTTCTACATTAAACATCCTCACACAAAATTAGAGAACATGGGAGAGAAGTTTAGAACCACCAGAACCACAGTGACTTGCAATAGCTTCCCCATTAAGTGTGCAGTTTGCTGAATTCCATAAAATCTAAATATTTCATAATACATCATAATACCCTCTAACTGAACAGATTGATACAAAACTATCTTCCAAATTCAGTCACAATGTCTTTGCTGTAGTCCAGACTTCTCTCAAACCAGCAGAAAGAAGTGTGTCAATTCAGCAGCCTATCTGATAAGATCAATGCCTGAGAATCATTAATTTCATTTATAGAACCCGCAATATGAAGATAACGGTCATAATTAAAACTAGACATAAAAAATACTTTGCAGCCAAGACTAAGAAACAATTTTAATATGCTCTGTCATAAAGAAACCAACCTTATTACTTAGAAAATTATTCCCCTCTATAATAAAAACCAATGTAACATTTTTAGGAAGTAAAATTAACTTTCACAATTGGGACCACAATTATGGGTTAATGAGGACAAGGATAAAAAGTCCAGAACTTCATTAAAAGTGCATCTACAACTAAGACAAAACTTTTGAAACAATAAAAAACTAAGAACAGTCCACTGTTACGAAACTACAAAAGCACTACCACTGTATGGTTTCCTTATTACTAATCAGAACATTAGAGCAACACATTCTACCACTAGAGGCTGTAAGCATAGAGAAACTAGATACTAAGGTTACTCAAACATATTATAAAACACAAATTGGAAAGCAATTTTAAGACCAAAGATACATCTGCATCCTTTAGAGCAGCTAGAACGTGTGGGGAATAGCACATAATATAACCTTCTTTACTGCTTTCCAGTGTCATCTCAAGCACTGGAGAAGGGGCAGATGAAGAGAGCCCACCCATATCATGAGAGACAAACATTTTTCCCTTTTCTTTCATCATTTTAAGGAATAATAAATCCAACTTCATTAAACAAGAAAGAACTGGTAATGTAATCAAAGACTGGACTCAAACAAGGATCAAATGTTTTCAAGTCTCACTATTATTCTTCAGCAGATGATAGGGACAGAAGTTTATAACCTTTAGTCAGTACTGCCCATGTGACTGTTTGATTAAAGCCATACCGCTAATAAAACAGCACTTCTATACAATTCCTTTAGAACTTCTAAAACAATTAGATTCTGAAAATAGCTGTAAGTTTCACTTAAATGTTTAATCTTTTCTGATGTGTAATGAGGGTAAGCTACCACTGAAAGGCATAAGACAACAGCATGTAACATGTACCTTTCATAATGGAGCTTGCCTCAGCACTTCAGCCTGTTTGCTTTCAGCTCAGGAAAATAGTTCCTGTGCACAAACAGCACTAATTTAGGTATCTGCAGAATTAACTATTAGTTTATGCATCTGTGAACCATAAGCACAATTAGTGGTATAAAACCACAGCGCCAAGCTCAGAAATGTTACTTTCATTCCTAATGTTTATCTAAGCAGCAAGTAATACTGGAAGATTTAGGTTTTAAATGCAAAACCTCTGACAAATCACTTCAGGATTACTGAGGCTGTTAGATTTAATTTTTTTTTATGAAAAAACAACTAAAAAATTAAAACAAAAAATCAAATATGAAGCATGAGAAGATTGTGACTTAGTAACTTCACTTACACGAGCAATGCAATAATCCTTTGGATTTTCCTTCTCCAGACCATACTTTTCCAGTGCTTCAATAACTGCAAAGTCTGCAGTATCTGTAGTGGACAGCAGGATTGTCTTGTATGGTATATTTGGTTTTAAACTGTCTGCATAAATTCTCAGTGTCCCACCTTGGAAACAAAATTTAATTAATAACGCTACCAAAGAATAAAAGGACAGAAATATAATAAATGGCAGAACATAAGAATGAATACCTTCAGAAATCATTTAGTCAATCCGCTTATACAAGAAAAATTACACAACATCCCTAAAATAACATCTCTGCCATTGGCAAAAATCTCCAACGATACTTCCCTAATTTCTCTAGGCAAGTCTTTTCCCTAGTCCTTTTCCATTCTTTATGCTACCTGAAGTTAAAAAGAAACAGTGGCAATGACTAGATGAAGAACTGACCTTTCCCCAACCTGACAGCAAGCTTAAGCTGACTTTCAAGAACATCTCCCCTCTTTAAAAAGCCCATTTAAGATTTCCCTCAGAGGTGGTGTTTTGTACACCTGCAACTCCCTCTTCATTACTCTTACACAGAGAGAATGCATCATTGGAAGTTTTACCAGTAGAAATACTGTTTCATTTATTTATTTAACACTGATGTTTACACAAGCACTGGTTTTGTATCCTCACCCCCAAAAATGTGAAATTCTTGATCATCTATTTTCACAAGATCTACCAGAATCCTCTGTTCAGACATGACAATCATTCCTTGCCATCCTGCATTTGTGCTACTGATTGCATTTTTACATTCAGGTCGTTCAGCTTGTTCTTCATAAAATGAATGACATTTATTTCACAAAACTTCCTCAGTTTGTCAGTTTAATAAGCCTAATTCTGTCCTTCATTCTTTCCCAGTTTAGCACAGTTAGCAAGATTTCTAGCATATTCTCTTAAATCCATTTGCTCATCACTGAAAGCTTTGACTTGCACTCAGCTCAGAACACACTCCTGTGGAATGCTACCTCTACAAATCCTTTGTTCAGTTACATCACAGACGAAATCAGCCATGAAGTACAAAAAACACCGGAGAAAACAGACGTCAAATTTACAGACGCTGTTTGCCTTAAAAATATTCTTTCAGTAAACAGTTTGCTGTTTAGAACTTAACCAGAAGAAACCTGAGTACCTGAGTCTGGTCTGCCATCAGAACTGCGAAATTCCTGCATTCTCTTCTCTAGTTTTTGCTGTCGCCGCCGTTTCATAACCACCTCAGGATTTGATATTGTGCGAGTAAAGCTGGTCTCAGGCATATCTTTGTAAACCTCAGCCGCAAGGCGAGAATTCTCACTGCCAAGTTAAACAAACAGAAAAAAAACATTATTAACATCTTAAAATACATATATCCTCATCATTTCATAAAAGATAAAAGGCAAGTAGAATTCATACACATAGGAAATCAATTATTGTAATCTGGTTTCTACATGAACTTTACTTTTGCTAGGATTAACACTGCTCATGTACCCTGCTCACCTGAAATAGACAACCACCATTTTAAGTACTGATGGCTGCTAGTTTTCACTCCTAAAAAGCATGGGAGAAAGGCGTTGAAGAAACTTTACACTGTACGCCTAACTTTGCTCTGATTTACAATACTGCAAATCATGCGGAAACAGTTAGTGTGTGCTCGCAGCTCATGCTTTTTCTTTTGCTAATGCGCTTAAATACAATTCTATTTCAATTAAAAAAAAATATAAAAAATCAAGATCAAGCTAAGGAACAGCACAGAATACTGAAAAGGTCATGCTGACATCTGAAACAGACTACAAACATATCCATGCAGAGCAGTACGACAGGTAAGAAAAACATGTCAACCAGTTAACTAATTTCTTTCATCTCTGAGAATCTGTTCTCAATTACGATCATCACTGACTTTCTGGGTATATTAAAATCCACCACTAATGATTTTCCCCCCATGTATTACATATGAAACCTACAAAATCTGGTACAGAGACTAAGCTTAATGTAGATCTTTCTCAGCTTTCTAGTTCTTAATACAGTTATTCATGACTGATTCTCCTACTCCAGTTTTCTGTACAAGGATTAATGCATGTCCTGCCCTGTCTCAGTAAGACAAAGCAGATTTGGGAGCAAAAGCCAAAGAACTCAGACAACTGGCTACCAAAATACATCTCAGAGAAAAGTAAACTGATAGACAGGGGATAAGTCAAATGCAAACACCTACACATACTAATTTCTCTGGCAAAAGACAAAACAATCAAACATAGCCAGAGAAATAAATCCACTCTAGAGTAAATACTCAAAACAAACACAGTGCAGAAAGTCCATGTCATCAAGAATGTCAATTTCTGTCCAAGGACAAATAGGTGGAAAAAAGCTTATTTCATGATTTAAAAACAAACCTTATGGCAAAACATACATACAAACCACAGAAGTCCCCATCACATATTTTGGTTTATCATGTTATTGCACCTACATCAACTGCTTTTGAAAGAAACAACTCATTTCGTAGACAAGATGAATCCCTTAAAGGTGTAGGTTACATGAGCTGATAGAAGTTTAACACACTTACATATCATCCCCATGAAGAAGTCTATCATCTTTATCTGATGCTTGTCGTAACGCCTCTTTTTCACGCCTCTTCTTTTCTTTTTTTTCTTTTTTTGAGAGAGTTCTTTTGAAATTCTGAATTACTCCCTCCTTTTCTTGTTTTTCAGGGCCATTGCTCTGAGCCTTCTGAAATAAAAGAGTTTAAAACAACTTCCATCATTTTTAGTCCAATTAAATGTCAGCATTAGTTTTAACTTTCCAGGTTAGTCTGACTAAGACACAGCATCATTAACACAAAACTTCAGGCAACAATACTCCCTTACACAGGGATGGGACTAATACTCTCCAGAATAAAACAGAAGGCAAAAATAATTTCATGGTCCACAGCAAGTATGAACTGATTAAGTATCTTGTATTCAAAAAAGCAAAGGAAAAGGAAAACCAGAAATGTACTTGAATAATGCTTAATATTTCACCTTAAAGATTAATTGAGGCTGCAAACAAATTTCTGCCTCCCAGGAAAAATACTTCACAAAACAACACTGCACTTCATCTGTTTTCAAGACAACCATGCTGGAACATCAGAGAATAAACTACAGAAGAAAAAACACTAGAGAGAACATTTCCCCTATGGTTTATTTTTCTGAGTTGTCCTTCCAGTGTTCTCTTCTCCAACTCCTGCTCCTTGCACACACCTGCACCAAAAGATACCCATAATAGGCTCATTTGCTTTCTGAAGGTAAAATAATAGAAGATGAGAGAAAGATGATGCAGGTTTTTTTTATTCTATCAGGAAGTAAAGAACACAGAAGAAAGATTGACGATTACTTAATTCAATGAATAGGAATAGCAAGTCTGGTAGGTGTTGTGGAAGACATCATTAATTTTCTCTCCCCATCTCTAACATGGAGGCATCCTGTAGCCAAGAAAATAGTGTAAGAATAGCTAGTTCATGTCCCGATACACAACACGCCTTATAATTAACAAGCTCTAATTTCAAGAGCAAAAGAAATTCAGTGCTCAGCCCAAGATGAAAAACTTATCTGAAGACAGCTCACGCTGAACAGCACATTTTCCAATGATAAACTTCTTAGTTATATACATATAATTATATGACTCCAAAAGCCACAAGTCTCATCTAATTTTATATTTCAACATATAAAACCCCCAAACCATAACACTTTTGTATAGCTCATGTTATGTCCCTCATTTTGCACTTAGAAGGAAAAAAAACCCAAACCAAACCAAAACACACCTCCCCAAAAGGAAACAGCCTCCCAACAGTTTTCTTAAGAAACACCATGTTACCTAGGGCAGTAACAATTTTCAGTTATTTAACTCCCTCTGGCACCCCCTTTTAAAGGCTCTGCAAGAGGTAAGATTACACCCTAGGTGTTTGGCATCATATACTATTTCAGGAAAGTTTTAATTCATGTTAGAACAAAGCAAGCTCTACATTCTCTGGGCTTTCCATGCTCCAGTACTAGACAGCTATATGGATCAAAGCATCACAAGGCATTTGAAAGATGTGCTGTTGATCTGTTCCATCCGAATGCTGTGTTGTGAAGATGCATTTTAAGTATTTCAGAAGACTAGCTCCAGATATCAAAGGTCACCAGCAGCAGCTATTCTCAGGAATTAGGAAAGTAGTAATTATGTTTTGCTATATAAGCAAGTCCCATACACTTCAAAACCACTGTTACCACTCGCATATTCCATAAGAATACTCACCTTTGGAGGAAGCATATCATTTTCATTCTTGAGAACAAATCTTCCCTCTCGATCATCTTTGTTCCAGTTTAATTGTACAACAAGAGGCTTCTCATCCACATCTAATCTTCTTTCTTCTTCAAAAAAATGAAAAGCAGTAAGTTACTAAGCAAAGATATTGAGAAACAAGTTAAAAGTTTTAAAAAGCAGAAGGCTTGCTAACTGCACATCAGCTGATGTTTCCCCCAACTACAGGGACAGAAAGTCTGGGGAGGTAGAAACACATGATCCCTTTGCAGCAACCAGTCTACGTATATTCCCTCTAGCTACATAAGCTAAAGGTCCACATAAAGTACTCTTGCAAAACTCCTTTGTCAGAACTAAATAAGGGAACATAAGCTGATCACTCAGAAGGAGAAGTTACATCTACAAAGTTTCAAACTTTGTAACTTCATGAGACTTCCAAATTCTTATTTTCCTTATTTTAAATTTAACCAGCCTGATTGTGGCCCAAGAATTGCTCTTCAGGAAAGACTACACAAAAATAAACCAGATTGCATAATGCATTTTTTTCTTTCTTTCATGCATCTACTAGACAACATTTCATTTAGTGCATTATACATATTTTAAGTATATGAAAAAAACTGAGAATGTTTTAAAAGCTTAAACAAATGCTGCCATTTATCTCCCTTCTACAAGTAGGTGACACTACATACACATAGCAAGACAATGTCATCTTTTCAGTTACATTTTTATTTGAGAAACACTCCTATTGAATGAGGCACCTCTCTTATAAGCCACATTTTAAACATCAGGAAGTTGGTCGGCAAAGGAAACCATTTCATTTTGACTATCGGTACAGTGCTACCAGATTTTTAAGGAAACCCAAAGCAAAACAACCACATACTATTAATTGCTTAAATTAGTGATGACACATGCACTTTTTCCTAAAATCATGCAATCTGCACCAAGTCATCATTCGCAGACTCTGGAAAGTGGCATATGCCAATAAATTACCATTCACTATCTCAAATTAAATAATTTTCCGTCTTCCAAAAGCAAAATTCAAGGGAGTTAAACCACTTGTCCAAGCTTCAAAAGTACAAATGAGAGCAACAACATGCTTGTTTCTCCTATTCCTGTCTCCACCACTACCAGAACACACACTGCTACCTTCCAACTAGAATCTTCCTACTACTGGGGGAAGAGAAATGCTAGCAGCATCAAAAGGTTATTTAGATACCTAAGTTCTTCACAGTTAACATGAAAGGATCTGTTCAAGAAACAGTGTCTTCAAATAATACTATGTTGAACTTTCCCCAATTTAACAGTACAGGAACACCAAAGAACTGAGGATGTACTCAAATTAACACTTCTATTACCCCATTATAAATTTAGCCTTTACCTACCAGTCCTAAAAATAGCAATTCTGTCAACAAATTAACAGGATGTCAGGAACAGCATTTAATAGAACATAATCAAAACTTACACGAACTGCAGGCCTGATACGGGTACTTACATTTTTAGATACCTCTCCCCACATAACACTTAGTAGCAATATACTTAGGAACAAATTAAAAAAAAAAAAAGATCCAAGTTATATGGCTCAGAAGCTGAGGGTAAACATATATTTTGGCTGGGGTGGACAGGAAAGTGGTGTGGATGCAGGCAAGGCTTCATGACTAAATACTAACCTCCGCTGACGTGCACCTCATAAAGGGAGTATTTAGGGGACGACAACATTCGCATGTCTGGTCGAAACTTCTCTGCAAGAGTTTCTATCACATCTTGAGTTGTGGCAGTACTAGACACACGGATACATTTTGTTGCAAAATTTCCAGCTGCTTTGTCTTGAAAGTAGAATCTCATTACCCCATGAAACTCTAGATCCTGTAAAGAAATAAAAATACAAATCTGAGTGCTGGCTAACAGTAATCAGGTTCAGAGTTCTCCAATTATTTATTAGTTACAAATATTTAATGAAAACAGAAGACATTCAAATACCACAATGATTTGCAAAATTCTGAGGGCAGCAGAATTTACTAACTAGGACACCATGGACTTAAAAAAAAAAAAAAAAAAAGGATATTCTGTAAAAATAAACCAGGTACTTTATATTAGTGGAAATAGTTAACACTTGGATCTCTACTCAAATTTACAAACTACAGTCAGGTTTACCTGAGGGAGAATACTACTTTTTCTTTTTTTTTAAACCCAGAAACATGTCTGGACACTAGTCTCAATGTATACTGTCTCCCAGAGCAGGCCCTTATATTCTACATCTGTAAGAGCACAGGCTAAATATGCTCGAGGAACAGCAATATGTCTCAAAGAAAACAGCTTTCTGTCACAGAAGAAAAGCATCATCTTTTCTCTCTTTCTGTAGCTACTCTCTCTTATGTTGCCATGCTGGCCCCAGAAACAGCCTCTTCAGGAACATACAGAACAGCTTGTTCTGTGTTTTCAGAAAGGTTAGTCTTTGGTACAGCTCCCTCAACACTCTGGAAGAGAAGAAAAGCTACAGTACCAACACACTGTGAAAGGGAGGGAAGAAAGGGACTGCAACTGTTAACCAGGTGGCTACACCACAGCTGTAACATCAATCTGTTCAAACTGTTGTAAACTCACATCCTCAGATAACTACTTTAGGGATGAGAGTCCTGTCCCCCAGTCCAGCCTACCAAACTGCGTAAGATTCTGGCTGCTCATGCAACTCCATCACCAGCCTGAACATTGACTCCAAATTCAAACTCCAGTTCCCCAGCAGTCTCTACCTGGTCAAATCCTTGGCCTTTGCGTAATTCCCAGCACTGCACTCAGGGGGAACAAAGAAGATTCAAGTGCCCTAGTTGACAAATACCAAGATTACAGTTTAATAATCATTGCTCCCGTTTTCACCTTCCAGAACCTTTGAAAGAGATACATCCTCAGATGTCAAGTGTGGTGGTGAATCTGATGGTAGCCCTTTCCAGTTCTTTATCTGATCCCATGAAATACATGGCAACATTTCTCTTAACAGCAAAGAGCCAGAGATATTTATTGAAGCTACTCTTATCATTCAGAAGACCTTCACAGAAACAAAACAAACCAAGAAAAGGCTACAGCTCATACTATGATAAACATCTTAGTCACCTACACATACACAGAAACACACACTGCTCTTCCCAGGGTGCTCCCTAGCCCGCATCAATACAACATTCACATGCAAATGCATCATGGACCTACATGCCATTTGGCCGATTTTGTTTTATTCTCTATTGTTATCCTAAGAATTTATAGAATTAATCTTTCTGAGCCTAAATTGGTGTTCCCACAAAACAATCTAATATCACCCCTCCTGCAAGGAGTTACAGGTTCCACGTCTTACTTGACATTAACTGCCTCCTCATCCACTCCGACTGCAATTATTCAAAGTCGGGTCTCAACTCTTCAATGCTGAGTACTTTTCTTCAATGCTTTTTCCTTTTAGAAAAGAAGTAACTGATGAAGAATCATCACTTCAGTATTGTTTCATTGCTTTGACAATCTGGATGTGAAAACAACTGCATACTTTGACCGCTGTCTGCTACCTCCCATCCTTTTCTATGGCAGGTTCTCAATAGCGACTACTCACCTCTGAGAAACACCCTATTCTTTTCATTTCCTGTCTTTAAGCATCTATCTGAAATTATTAATGAGTTATCCATAAGAGGACTTAACCCCTCGTATGCAGAAGGCTACCAAATGACTTCTGGAAATGCTACTCACCATAGCATATTAGAACTTCCTTATTATGTGGTCTTGCTAACTCCTTCAGTGACCTTCAAAAGGTGTAAGGCACAACTTCTTTTCACAAAGATCTGTTGATCTTTCTACAATCTATTCCAATTACTATGTGCCCATGAATTCTGCACACTGCTGTAGTTCCTAATCTGCACAGACAACATCCTGAGTAAAGGTTCTGAAAGAACCTATTAAAAATACCTGCCTCACACTGCATTTATATCCAGTTACTTAAAGGTGTCCAGCTAAGTAAGCCATTGCATATCACTTAAAAAAATTATTTCATCCCTCACTTTCTATGGAGTAATTGCACAAACACTGTTCGGCTCTACCAATGTGCTTTCATGTTGTTCAGCTGTTCTCTAAACTCTTACCAGATGCTGATTTGAGAGCATTCCTCTGGTAAGTCACCCATAGAACGTTCTTGGCACAGCAACCTTTCCAAGATTTTCAACAGCGAACACATTACATTCTGAAATTTTCTTTCATAAAGTGATCATCCTGTAACCCTATGGCTTGTGGTAGGTTTACTACTACTAATGTGCTGAAAGGCAGTGATTATTAAAGACTTTCCAAATTTAAAACTCAAATTCTTTTGTGCTATCTTGCACTTTCATATTCTGCTTCTCAGATTTTACATCTTTACAGCTTTCCTCATTTGGATACTACTTCAACTTTCTAATAACTATCTCTGCCCGATGTTCAGCCATGCCAGCTTCCTTTTGCACTTCCCTTGATATTCAGCATGCTTTTGCTCTGTACCACCAGCATGGCATCTTAATTCTCAGCAGGTGGTACGTACTTTGCTGCTACTAGTTGCCTCTTTTAGCTCTAACAAGCTTCCCTAGTGTAGCTAGGCTGTATTTCAAGTCAGGCTGGAAAAATCTTGTAGTTCTTGCAAGAACAATGAATCTAAGTATGTTAGGATCTCTAGTACAGAGAGCATTCTCACAGGTAACATTTTGAGCCACATCCCACACACTCTTTTGGACCAATTAAAATGATTGCCTCTTCTATAAATACTCCTTAACCATAAATGCTTCCAATACAGCCACAGCCATTTTTATAACCAACTTAAGGTTTTGATCCACTTGTTTGATGGTTGCAGAATATCATGACACACAAGCTTTTCGCAGAAGTGCCATGAAGCAGAATCCTATCCCATTTATGACATTTATTTCCCCTTACACAAGGTTTTCCCAATCACCATCTCAAGGTATTGCTGAAGCATGAATTAAGAAAGAACAATGAGCCCTCTACAAACACCTTTAAGGTGTTACACACTGTGTGAATTCCCATACACAGATAAGGTTCTAGCTGATTTTTTTTCTTTCTTTTAAGGAGAGATTGTTTTACTGAGGACATATTCCACTCTCCACTAGCAATGCTTTTATGCCTATAGGTTTTAATTCTTTACCACAAAGCTGCAGAGGTTCAAGAGCAAGGGAGTGCAACACAGATCCATTCAGAGAAGATCCAGAAGTACTGAATTATTTAAATACAAGTGTTTGGTGACATGGAAGTAACTGCTTCGCATTTCAAAAAACTAGGAAAGTAGGAGACTAGAAAAAGACAATAACCCCTCAACGCCTGTAGTTTTCATTATAATAATCATCATCACTATATATTACTTGTATGCATGTGTATATATATCCAGTATAGAGCTCCAGTTCAAGACACACTTAGCTTCCTGGCCACGTGCTTAGCAGGCCAATAGTGCACACACAGAGAGACTGAAGCCACCACTCACGCTAAAACAATAAGGTAGGCACCACCCAAGTTCCAAGTCATCTCCATTTAAAAAAAAAAAAAAAAAAAAAAAAAAAAAAAAAGTGCATTTATTTTTCAGAGGTGCTTCATTCCCAAACTCACTCCACTCACTCCTATGTATCTTTTTCAAGACTGCCACGTATGTTCACTGCAGCTTACATCATGGACTTGTTTCAAGAGACTAGACTAAAGAATAAAAAACACTTGTCCTAAACCAAATATATATATACAAGTACCTGCTCCTGCCCAACATATACTTGTAAGTGGAGAAATCTCTCCGAAACATCTACAAATCTCTTAAAACAATCTTTCTCTAAAGATAAGAGCTGCCATTTATAAATTACCAAAGAGAAGTCAAAATGGTTTTTTGATTCTGAAAGTGACTAATTACATAAGAGTATGTATTTAGTTCTTCCAGTTCCCTTATGGAGCTGATATGCATCACAAGGCAATTTTAGCTTTCTCATCTAATCACATTTTTGATATTTCATGTATCTGCTGTGCAAGCCTCTTGACTCCTAATGCAGGAATGTGAGGAATAGAAAACTGTCTTGGGCTACACAAGCACAATCAACGTTAACAATTTTTCAATTCTGATCACCTAGACTGCAAAATGTATTTTAAAGAGCACCGAGCAGAAGTCCACTCTTTTTAGGTCTTTCAAATCATATTTTCCTCATATACAAAGCCTGAATATTTTTTTATCCCTGTAAGAAATTGGTTTTCGAAAGTATTCCTTACTTAAAAGTTCCAACTTACGCAATAAAAAAAATTGCCAGTTAACCACTACTTCTTGGGTTTGTAAGCAAAATTAAGTTGTGTCACCTCTTCATTAGGCACGAAGCCCAGATGATTCAACTACTTAGTTATGACCTTCTACATAAAATTCAAAACTAACAGGTTATATGTTC
>JAOEHY010033822.1:0-40792 GCA_025447955.1 Psilopsiagon aurifrons
GGGCATGACGTGCTGTGGTATGGAATACCTCTTTGGTCAGTTTGGGTCAGGTGCCCTGCCTCTGCTTCCTCCCGGCTTCCTCCTCACTGGCAGAGCATGAGACTCAGAAAGTCCCTGGTCAGTCTAAACATTTGAGTAGTAATTAAAAACATGGGTGTTACCAGCACTGTCCCCAGGCTGAACATCGAAAACACGACTGCACCAGCTACTAAGGAGGACTAAAAAATGACTGCTACTGCTGAACCCAGGACAGCGTTGTGTAGTTACATAAGAATAATAAAAGCTTCCACAAAAGATGAAAAAAGAATAAAAAGATCAAAAAAGAATAGGCAAGAAAACAAACCAAACCTACACACACAAAAAAAAACCAAAACAAAACAAACAAAAAACGCCCACAAACAGAAAACACCTCAGGCAGCTTGACAGTGGAAGAGAAAATTACATCCACATAAAAGGCACCGATCTTTTTCACTCACCTGTACATAACCACCAAGCATGTGTGCACATCAGTACCAGATTAATCCACATAAATTCTCCTTTAAATAAAGCAGAGGATTATTTAGTTCTAGATTACAAGCATCTGAGTTGTTTTAGATGTCTTTCAGATGACTTTCGAATTTGAATACCCATTTCTTTATGCTTATTAGAAGGAAATCAAGATAACGAAGAGGCAGCAGTCTATTTGTTGTCAAAATCCTTAGGGGTTTTATTATATTTTTTTGTAATCCAAATAACAAAGGATAGTTGTTAAAATGTTTCAAAGAAGATAATGTGTTCCTTTTCTGTATACATGCTCATGAAACAGTGAGCATCAATAATCAAACTTCCTGTGTGAATGAGAAAAGTACATGGTATGAGTAGACCCTGAATGACTTGCAAGGAGTAGCATTGAACACCAGGTACTTAAGAAACAACACAGAAAGATAGATACATTTTCTAATGGGAATAGCCATAGTTAACAACTGAGGGAAAAAAGTAGGCCAAGGTCCGGATTCCATACTCCTTGTTGATTACATGGGAAAAGGAGACTGCAACATTTCACAATTAAATGGATTCAAGCAGAATTGATCTAGTGCAAATTGTGCAAATCTAGAGTTAATAGACTTTATAGGAGTGCAAAAATCTCTACTTTTTATTTTGTTTCTGTTTTGTCTAATACAGATAAATTTTCATCTCACTGTATGTTCTGGCATCTGCAGGTTGGAAGGACACTAGAATTTTGCTGTACTATTGTATCCCAAGTTTATCTCTTGAACTATGAGCTCTCTAGTGCCACCATTGTTTGTATAACATACCTTGGACTTTGCTAATCTGTTTGTCTAAAAGAATTTCCCACAGTGAGATAGTGTTTGATTTATTCCCAATGTTTACAGTACTGAGATATGCCCTACACAGAACTGGGGATTCATAGTAGGTATTTCATTTGGCAGTAAAAAAAATTGCAAAAGATTCACACTTTTTTAACTGCATATTACTACAGACTTAAACAAGGTCTGATAATCTTATAGGAAAAATGACACTGAACTTAGTTTTATACTCGCCAGCCATACCAGGCTTCCACAAGTCTATTTTTATGTTCTAGCACTTTTCTCTCCCTTTTTCCCCCATGTTTCTGTGAAATTAAAAGCCTAATTAAGGCTTTTGGTCTAAATCTTTTTATTTTGTCATAATTCTTTCATCAGAGAAGTATCTTCTCAACTTTTTGTGTCAAAAGACACAAAATAACTCTCAGTTGATACTGACATATAAACATATCACACTACTTTTGGAGATCCAAGGACATTTCATTAAACTTTATAAGGAGCTTTCTTTCATTAACTGAGTGTCAATTCAGTGACTAGGAAACCACCTAGATTTAGCAAAATACAGTCTACTCAGGATGAGCTTCTATCGCAATGCAGTGCTAGAAAAATTAAACATTTTTCTGTTAAAAGATTAAGATCACATTTCTCTGCCTCCTAATGCAAGTTGTACTTGCACAAATTTAGTTTTAATAAAACTAGTTTTAATTTTAGTTTTAATAAAAACAAAAACCTGTGTCTTCAGATTTTATTGTGTGAGCATTCTTTCTTTTGACTCTTATTTTCTTGTTTGGTTTTACCTCATAGCACTATAACTTTGACTGAGTTAGATGAAATTTTTAAGTATAGGTGAGATAAGTTACCCTCTGTAACTTATTAGTTGTGCAAGAACTTTGTCTACTATAAATCAAACACCATTGTTACATAAAAATACACAGTTAAAGATATTATCTGATCTTCAGTTAAAGATTTGCATTGGCAGAGCAGGCTGCAAAAGCTATGACCTGTGTTTTTCCTGTTTTACTCTAACTTCTTCATTTAAACATCATCTAAAGGTTGAACATGATAATATCTGTGGTTTGAAAGGAACAAATCAAAGAATAAAATCCCAAGGTTCCTCTATCCCCTTTAATACACCCTGGTAGCCTTTGTTTTCAGAATTTGAAAAGATTCATTTAAGAAAAAAAAATATAGAAAATGGGAGAAAGAGCAAAATGTGGGTCAATAAAACTTTGCTTTTAGCTCAACTCAGTAAGACAAAACTTGACCCCAAATGTACCTTGCTGCATATAAAATGAAAGAAAACAACCAGAAATAAAAGAAAAAAAGAATTAAAAAATAAAGAAATGCATCAGACCAACAGTCATGAATCCTAGCCAAATGAAGGAAAGATGCAATTATCACTGCATTACAGCTGAGTATCAGGCTGTAAATACTGAAAGAAGAGTCTGAAGAGTTTTGAACACTTTAGAATTTAGAAATCCATACAACCTCCTCAATGCCAGCTGTTGACAGAGATTCTTTCCAATTCATGGTTAATGTTACCTATTACTTAGATTGCTTTCACAAGTCAGCCTGGCAGGTGGGCATTTGTCCCAAAGTCAGAGATGAAGCCTGAGTGGGAAAACTCGTGAGGACTTCTAATTGAAATGGAAAGGAAAAGCATCCCCATCAGATGTTGAAGGACGCAGGCTTGAAGGACACAATTGTCTCTTCCAAAGAGGAAGCAAAGGTGGGAATTTCCTGAACTGTCTAAAAGACATTATCTGAAAGCTTATACAGTAATTAGGTGCATCTCAATGAGGCACAGCTGACAATTTTTATCTGACTGCACTGTCTTTTCATAACTGCATTTCTATGTTTCAGACCCCTTACATATGAGAATTTCAAGGTTTTGTACAATCCAGAGTGCAACAACAGTAAATAGGAACATAATATAGCAAGGTTTTTGTCAGCAGTGTCTGTTCCAGTGTCTGTGCTTTGCACATTCTAGCATTCTAGCTTTTCCATAACTTTGCATCTCTTCTTTTAATGGTATTCTTCAAAACATGTTTTGTCCAATTTTTTGTACTTATAATTTTTTTTTTTTTTTTTTTTTTTGAGTTTTCATCTACCGCTTTTCTGATTTTCCAGATCTGGCCATAAAAACGGTGTTTACCTTCCTTATCTCTCACACATTTGGTCTTTAGACTAATTCTCTCAGCTAAGCATAAATTTTGTGTATTTGAAGGGGGATGTTGAGTTCATGCAGTGGACAATCACCCATTATATTAGTTTTTTCACAGGTATTGTGGTGGATTGAAAGGTACTGTTTCCAGATGCAAGTATACGACCTAGGAAAATGCAGAGCTGTAGGTAGAAGTGTCTACTGTGAGCCAGAAAATAATTTGGATCTGTGACAATACATAAAAGAGACTATAGTAAAATTCAGACAAGCACATTTTTTTTGGTCAGGTATAAGGCTATACTAAAGCACAAGATAACTGAACTGTTCACAGTTAGCTGCATACTTGAGGTATAGCCATTCATTGCTAATTCCACCCACAGAACTTTAGTCACCATTCAATGTTCTTCTCTCACCCAGAGATGAATGGCTGACTCCTTTGCTTGCAATTGGGTGCTGTTTTGACAAGGGAACAGTGGTACCAAAATGCTTGGTACATTCAAGTTCCCCAATAGCTGTTAGAAGTTCTTTCACCCCCCTCTGCTTATTATGTCTCTGGGAAAAGACAATGAGGCATTGGCAGCATTCTGCTGTACAATGGGTTTCTTTAAAATGGTAGACCTCGAATAGTCCATGTTTGCTGAGGTCAAGAAGAAATCTTTAATGTATATTTTTTGTTTTACTTTGCACACAGGTGTTAAAAAGAGCTACAGTGAACTATGGTCAGTTTACAGGCATAGGAAAATCTGAATTACATGCTGGATTTCAAAACGTTTAACTCTGCTTAATTCCATTACACAAATGTTGAGCATCTTCTTGGTCATTGCTAATTACATCTCTAAACACTCTGCAAGGAAAGGCAGCCATGTCAATGCACACAGAGAAAACAAATATTGCATGCTGGTTTTGTTTTCTCTTTTTCTGCTGTTCTCAATCTGAAGCAATAGTTGCCTACAATGAAAATGTTAATTCTTCTTTATACTAGTTTTGTTTTGAAGTTAAAATAATGTCAAAAGTTCTAAAAATAAAAGTAAATTAAAATGCATAAGAAAGAGCTCCTGTGTGACAAGTGCTGAAAAACTTGGGGGAAAGCTCAATATAACTTAAACAACAACATGCAACCTGGAGAGAACTGTCATCAGAGAACTCAAGATCAAAAGTGCATCAAGGCTATGAGAACAAAAACTATTTCCAGTTTGATACTAATCAGAGTGAGAGGATATTATATTTCCCTATAAGTAAATAAGTTTGTGTTTGATATACAGCTTAACTGTATTTTCTTAAGCCAATCTACAGGAGATGAATGAAGCTAAATTATGTTACGATGAAGAATGGTATAGTGGCATATCGTTGCAATCATTTTGATTCCATACTAATCAATACGGTGTCTATATGGTTACTCCTATGGACACATTCCTGACACGAGTCTTTTTGTCTGTATTTTCTGAAGTGTTCTGTAATTATTAGGGAAAAAAATGCTGTTTATGTGAAATAGTGACAATAACTGCAATAAAACAGTGAAGTTATTCTAATAAAAGTGAGACAGACCTATGTTATCCATCAAATATTCACAGTCTGGAAGAGAAGCTAATTGGCCTTTTTCTAAGCGCAAGGAAGAATGTTAGGAGAATGTTAGAACTTTCCAAACACACCCTAACAAATTCAAGTGGTATCTAGGAAAAATACAGTACTAATGGAATATAACTCTACTACCCAAACTGCATGAAAACTGGTTTGGATGGAAATTATTCCCTCCACCACAGTCTTCACAGTAAAATTCATTATATTCACAGTGCAATATTAACTAAATATTTAACTCATTGTGTTCCATAAGGTCACCTTGACGTTTTGGCTCTGAAAGCTTTCATTAAAATTAAAGTCCATTTGTAAGGTGAATACATTGTCTGACCTCAGAACCACTTACAAAGAAAATATTTCTAGTCAGTACACTAATACAGTATACTGAATTCTGTTATTACAGTACAGAATATAAGGACACTCACTGAGATATCTGATTTGCCTTAGATAACATGAATTAAATATGACTTCTCAGAATGTAAATGTTGGATGAATATACTTGGACATATCTTTAATTTTCATTACACACAGAGTATTCCCAGAAGTACTGTTAAAAGCACGAGTGTCTTTTTACAGATTTTGTGTGGAAATCTATCATGAGGAGGGAGCTTCATTAAATCTAAAGTGTTACTTACACAGTGCTCTCTTCTGAATCATCAAAAGCAAGTAGAATTATCCGTGAGGAAAAACTGTAATCCTTGCAATAACCAAAAATATTGCTGTAGTGAAGAACAGCAGCTCACACCTGAGAGATTTTATTATATTTGATATAAATTGCTTTATTTTTATCCAAGACTTTTCACTGCAGATTTAACTGTACTTCTTGCTTGCTCACTGCTGCTGAACAGCTTCTCAATCCAACAGTAATTAACAGTAATTAACAGAAAAAACAGGCCCAGAAAAAGGGCAAGATCTCCTACAGAAAGGGCTTCTAGAAGTTTGTTTGAGGGAGGGAAGCATATACACTGCCTGTTTGACTTAACAGTTCCAGATAGCAAATGCTTCTGCCCAGTAACCTCTGTACTGAGAAGCAAACCTGAATTTGGGGTTTCTGTATATTCTATCTGCTTTGGAGATGACAAAGTCCCTATGGTTGCCATTTCTACCCACCATCAGAATAAATAGAAGTTAGGTATTTGATGGCAGGCTGCACTGCGAGGCCCAAGTGCATGGACTTCAGCAGAGGGAGCCTGAGCAGAGCAGGAACCATGTTTTGTCATTTGGTAAAAGTAAGGAGCTTTCAGCAAGCCCGCGTCAGAAAAGTCTGCATCCGCAGCAGCAAAAGCATGTTTATATGGTGACAAAATCAGGGTCTCACAGAAACATCTACAGATGGCTTTTCAAATCTAGCTTTATTTGCCTAATACCAGATTGGCTTTTATTAGTGTCATACAATTGAGATAGTATTATAAAAGTCTAAATGCAAATTAATCTACTGAAATGAATGAAATTTCCAGGAATATTTTAATGTAAGTTTTCTTAAAAAGGTTTGGTTTGGTTGTTTGGGTTTTTTTCACATTTCTTATTAAAACTGCAAGAAAACTGATATTTACTTTTATCCTCCTGATTTAAAAGACTTGTGAAACACTCTTCTAAAAACACTTTCTTGTACTAAAAAAATTGCTCTCTTGAAACCTTACTTGGGAGGATATAGACGCAGTAGTCATGACCATTGAAGCTCTTCATTCCCAGATGACGTATTTTCTTTCCCCAACCAGTCAGGCAGTTGACAGCTGGTTTATTCCACCTACTCATGCCATTTCAGAATCAGGCTTCTTGACCTTCTTAATCTGTAGCACCAGCTACACAATGACTGTCAATGGTCTGTTTCATTAAGGGACCACGTTGAAGTTCAGTCCTGCAGAGTGCCTAGACCACTGAAATTTCTTTCTTCATTAATGTATTGATACCCATTAGGTTAAACACATGTTTTATTGCTTTGGAATTAGAGGATCCTGTACCATAGAGGACTGAGCCTGTATGCAAGATGGGGGAGAGAGGTAGACATGAGAAATACCTTTTTCCTATCCTTCCCTTTGTGCAAGAGGGACACATCGAATCTTTCGGTGGAGTTTTTAATTAGATGGTTTAGCTTCTTCAATCTAACTGAAAGGAAAGAAGACAGAGAAGCAGCAGAGGGAATGATTCTAGGATTACAGGTTGATATGGTAGCAGTGCTTTGCTTACAGTAATTAAAGTGCAGTGGGCACAGGGAGTGAAGCCTGGAGGGAACAGATGCCTGAAAGAGAGGATTCGCCTAGATGTTACAGAAACACTGTCATAGAGGAAAATTCCCACCCCCACCAATGGACAAATTTTAGGGGCTTTTTTTTTTTTTTTGAGAACTTAAAGCAATTTTGATCATGAATTTGAACACTTAAATTAAAACAGTTAAATTGGTACAGGCAAGAGAAAGAAGAAATCAGAAGGAATTCTATTTTACACATAGCTTATCTTCCTTTCCATCTGGCAATAGTTATACCAGTTTCTGCCTAATCATACATAAGGGTGCTGAGGCCCTGGAATGGGTTGGCCAGGGAAGTTGTGAATGCTCCATTGCTGGCGGTCTTCAAGCCCAGGTTGGACAGAGCCTTGGGTGGCATGGTTTAGTGGGAGGTGTCCCTGCCCATGGCAGGGAGGTTAGAACTCAATGATCTTAAAGTCCTTTCCAACCCTAACGATTCTATGATTCTATGATTCTATATCAACGTTATTATACCTGTTTAACTAAACAGGTTGAAGCCCTTGCATTTCAAAATGATCCAGTTCTTCCAGCTGAATAAATTTAACATAACACACTACTTCACAACCTGGCAGAACAAGGAGCACAGTAAGTTGTCTAATATATGCCACTCATGAAATGGCAGTAAATCTGATCATTTTCACACGTCACTGTATCATTAAAGTGACATAACTGCATAATTAGATTGCCCATATCTGATATATATAGGCACTTACAGTACTCTTTATAAATACCCATATGTAATGTTGTGCAACAAACCACAGATGAGAGAAAATGTTTGTAGTTGTGTGAAAAAATGCCAGTTTATATAGTTTTACAAATATGACACAAAACCCCCAAAGAACTACACACTGGTAGCAGACAGAAAAGAAAAAAAAATCCTGCTATTAAAAGTACAGCAAACAGAGCAGAAGAATCCTTGAATTGAATTAAAATAGCGACAAGCGGAAATAGAGAAGGCTACAGGTTAAGAAGCTAGGCTTCAATCTACTCTCAATCAAGTAAAAAGCATAATTCTGAGAGTGCACAAGCAAAATGAAATGCAAACCAAGGAAACCTATGATATACTCCAGGTTTTCAAAGTACAAACTGTAAAATAATATACTTCTCAAAGCATATACATTTACTGCAGTGAAGTCTAAGTACTTTCACTTATTTATAGGGAAATATGGCATGTATCTTCCTATGCATACATACATATGCAAAATCTGTAGAAGTCTGAACATTTTTCCAGGATACCCCCAAAATCTGATTTTTCACAGCTGTAGATAACAGTCCATTTGTGTGACAAGAAATCGATTGCTAGCAACTGAGCAACTACCAGAGCTGCCTTATTCAACGTGTTACTTTGTAAAAATACTCAGATGTCACTGGTTCAAATATTTGGCTTATCAAGCATGAAATACCAGGGTTATTTGCTAACAAGATAGTGACCTGGTGTTACTGTGCAATGAGAAGTCTTTATGTCGATGTTGAGGTAACTCCTGGACACTTAGCTGACTATCAGCTTGAGAACATGACAGCACCTGCCAGAAAATAGTGTGTTGGCCCCCTCCAGTGTCACAGCAAACTAAATGTGTCAGCTGTGGTACGTCAAATCAGCATGCCAGCTACTGACTGACCATTTTACACTGCTCTGATCTAACAGTTTTACCACAGCAGATAAAAATGCTCTTCATCAGCAGCTGGACGCAAATAAAAACAAAAAATAATGCTAAAAATAGTAGACAATATTCAAGGGTCAATCTACTCTTAAGAAAGAATTGTAACGAATAATTATTCTTCAGGCAACAAACTTAAATGAGAAGGTAAGATCTGCAATATATGGGCAGGGTTTCAGTAATTCTTCCTTTCCCCTTGTCCTTCTTCCTCATATCTATTTTACAGTGAAGCATTTCCTTCTATATCTGAAAACCTTTTCTAATTTTTTTTTGTTAAACTTGAAAAATTTGTTTCTACCTATATAAATTGTCCTACACACTTCTGCTGCCATTTTCTCCTCTACAATGAACAGAAGTAGTAAATAATGAAGAGAGTAATGCAAATCTTCATGAAAATACAAGAACAACACATTACCAAAGCACTTCCCTCTTACTTTCAGTCCAAATAAACTCATTTCACACAGTAAAAAGCAGTGGTTACTTCAGAAAATCTTGCTGCTTCTTGGACCTTACTGAAAAGGGTATCACTGTGAGCTTCAGGTAACTGAACCTGTTTCAGTAAGCTGAAACTGCTTCCCAGAGTTTAATGCATCAAAGCTCTTAGGATAGCTCCTCAGGAAAAGGTAAGTATATGTC
Source organism: Psilopsiagon aurifrons (assembly GCA_025447955.1). NCBI lineage: Eukaryota > Metazoa > Chordata > Aves > Psittaciformes > Psittacidae > Psilopsiagon > Psilopsiagon aurifrons. The sequence goes on from JAOEHY010033822.1 coordinate 9,583, forward strand.
TGTCCTCACCCATTTTTCTTTGAAATTCTTGCCACAGGCTCAGACCCAATGCTTAAGGGAGACTGCAAACATGGTATTACCCTGTTTTACATACCTCTTACTCAAGGCTTCGAAAAACAGACAGGTTTCCCACTGCTCTTAAAAGGATTACACATCAGTTTGCCAAATGGCCTAGGACTGTCTCTATCACTCTGTACAACCTAGAACATTTTCTAGCACCGGGTGTATCTGGCCAGCATATGCGAAGTGGCAGCTGAAGAAAACAAGATACGACTTCCCACAGTCCTCCTAGCACATCTGCCATTTGAAAATAGCTTTTCTGGGGTGTAATTTCTTTAAAATGTTCAAACATCTGGTCAAAGATTGAAAAGGATTATTTTCAAGACATAACACACTGACACAGCTTTAACAACAAGTCGCCCAATAACTTTTTTCCAGAATAAAGACTGTGTAAAGTTTCAAAGGATTTTCACTTAAATTTACACTCAAAGAATCTCATATTGCAATAGGTCCACCAAGTCCAGCTGTCAACCTCATTCAAAGTGAAGAACAAGATGAAGGCTTTTTCCACAGAACTCTCCCCCGAAACTTGGTGTAGCTACACTAATGTAGGAACCTAGCAACACCCTCCATCTCCTATGCTCATTTCCTCGGACGTATTGTAGTTATGGCTTTGGGGTTTTCAGTTGCTAATTCAATACAGGTGTCAGGATGAATTTTGTGACTATTGCTGTATTGTAATAGTATATGGAATGGGAACACTGCAGCTCTGTGTAAACCAAATGTCTGTTACATGGGCATCTGTTATTCCTGTAGTCCTAAATGCCAAACAGGTTTTTTGTCAGCAAGGAATGGGTGAAGTGAGAATATCTTTAGGGTGTTACAAATCTCTGCTGTTTACAGCGGCAGCATTAGACTGTACCATTTTCAGCTTTGCAGGCTGCGTCTCAAAGGAGCTGCTGCCAGGCCTGGTAGGGAATAACAGATGAGGTAGCCCAAACTATATTATTGTTTTGTTGGTTTGGTTGGTTAGTTAGTTAGCTCCATAGGTTTTATCTCAATAGCCATATCAGAAGAGAGGCTCGTAAGCAGAGTAGCAAATTGAAGCCAAGGACAAACTTCAAAAGCATCAGGAATCTCTGGTGACCTGACTTCAGCTATGTTCCTGGAAGCCCAAAAGATTATATTCAAGTCATAAAGATTCAATCCCTTTTCCAATGTTATCTTGGATTTTGGCAGATGACCTCCCCTTAAATCAATATTCCCTCTAGATTTGCATAGGTCTTTCTTCAGGTTGTACAGAAAGCCATAAGGTGTAAGGAGCATAAAGCATTTGTCTAATACAGGGGTTCCCCTCAAGAAGACGTTGAACAAAAAGAATGGTAAGAAATAACTGCCTAAAAAATCCTGCCATACAGTCTGTAGGAAACAGGGATTATACTTTGCTAAAATGTTGGCAGGCTTTCATAGACTGAATGATAGATGAGTTCTGCAGTGCCCTTTGATTGACTGCTGCAGCCAGATGGATAACTGCACCACAGGCAAAAAAAACACTAGGTTCTGAGAAATACTCATAATTGGCTGACGGACATCTGCTGGCTTCAGCTGTGCATTGGTGTTGCGACCTCACCACTAACTATATCATGTGTCAGATAACATGCAGCGGATTTTCATGGTATATTTATATTTATGTATAAGACAATTAGGTAAGGTACAGAGTTCTTCAGGAAAGGCAAAATGCTGGTATTTTTCTAAACAAGTGCTTTAAATTAATGCATATATAAAAAAACCTTCCCAAACTAATTCTAGCTTTATAAAATCATATAATTGGCTTTATACTTTCTCATTATCCAGTAACAAGTGATTTTTTAAAAGACATTAACAATTTAAGGGAACTATAAGGCACAGACAGAAGACAGAAATAGGTATCTTGGCAGAAACATGCAACTTCTTTAGCACTTCAACTGATTAATTGGCAATAAACTATCTAATAAAACCATGTTATGTCCAATAATATAAAAAACGTTCTACAAAGAAATGTAAAAAGTAGGGAAAAATTCATACCTGAAGGGAAGAAAATACACATTTTAAGAGAGGGGTTTTTATGAGTCTGGACTTTTTTTTTTTTTATTGGTTTATTATTATGCTCAAATACTTCAGTATTATCTAAATTCCTGCGATAAGTAAAAACATGCAATACATTACATAACTGATAAAACCCATTAAAACATTACAGAATAGTACTATTTTAGTATATTAATTTCAGTAGATTAGTTGCTCTAATAGTGCTTTGACTTTGAATTTTTTTGCTGTCTCCTCAGTGACCCACTCACAAAATACACTGAATCATCATCCTAATAAAGACTCCTGCAAACAATAAGAACACATATCTGAGTTAATTCATGAATATTGCAACTATTGTAAAAGATAAAATGAAGACCTTACCTTATGTCATTAGAATACTTTTACTGTATTTATTACTCCTATTATCACTGATGGGTTACTATTATTTAGTGACAGTTAACATGATTTAAGATAACTTCCATTCTTAACAGCATTTCCTAAAAGAACCATTATTACTATTAAGGTCTTAAATAATACTTAGCCAATGCAGTTGGATTAAGTGAATAAAGTAAGTTGGTAAAGGAGTGCTTTGAATGTTTTACTGTTTAAAATAATCTATGAGGTAGACATATAGATGTCCAACATCAAAACCTTTTAAGAACCAGCAAAACTCATAAAATCATTTGTGAAAACATCAGAAAATCTTTTGAAAATAATTAAGCATACAGTTAACCTTGGCACATTACAATATGAGTAATTTATTTTTATCTGCCTGAATGTTGCCTCCAATTTCCTACCCTGTAGTAGTTTAATGATACTTTGCTTTAGGCTACTTTTTATCAGTGGAGGACTCCAAGGACATAAGATACAGCTTCCACAGGGGCAATGATGGCATCTGTTCCCAAGCAGCAGGAATGTTTATTCACAGTCAGTTTACAGCACTGAGGCCTTAGTCAATAAAACGCATTTGAAACTTTTAGAAGGAAAGATGCTCTGCAATTATAGAAAGGTGTGGTATAACACTGAGATTAAATGTCCCTGAATGCTTTTATTTATTATCAATGGAGGAGAATTATAATAGATATCCAATGCAATTTATGGCTCATGATTATGCACAGACATCAACCTCAGGCTTTAGCCACTGCTTTTTGCATTTATTCCCATACAGGATGCTGGGAAAAATATGTTTCTTTTGTTGTATACAGAGATTTGCCAAGTCTCACATATGCAGTAAGATGGTTTTACTGTCAACCCACTCTTTTCACATCCCTGATATATGCCTACTGCACTCGTATGGCACTATAGCTTCCCCTTGCTCCATTACCTGATGCTCCAAAGTCAACTGACTGGCCACTCCTCAGCTAGTGGCATCGAGCACACAAAGTCAAAGAGAAGGCAAAAAAGGCAGTGAGGCTGCTCTGCATTCCAGGAACCACGCATTCCTCTGCAGCAGAGTTGGACCAAGGATTCCCCAGTATGGAAATCCCTCTTGTCTTATGATTCTGCGCTGTTGGGTCAGCCTCTGGGAAGCTGCTAGCTTAGAGTCCCACAGAAACCACAGAGCTGTTGCAGATACTGGTGATTCTGCAGTTTCTGTCACTCATTGCACATTCCACATCTGTATATTTTGATGGCACATGGTGACCAGAGAAGCCAAGGCACAGAACTACCACTTTCCTTAGGAAAGTAGCCAGTTCAACCTCTCAGTCTCAAAGACAAGGACTGAAGTAAAGGAGCCAGCCCAAGCCATGCCTGCACCACTCTATCCTCCCCAGATTTGACAGGCTGTCCAGGATGCCCCTGGCCACTAGTGATCATCTTCCCAAGCTGCTCTGGCTGGCAACACACCAAGAACCATTCCCTGAGGATATTTGATCATAGCCACCCTGAAGAAGAAGTGAAAGACTTCCGCTGTAGGGACAAAAGTTTGTGCTGTGCTTCTTTGCCCTAGGACCAGAGTCTGCTACCCAGACTTTTATGTTCACTAGTAACCAGCAGGAGGGGGGTCCTGTTTTTTAACCACAAACCAACTCTTCTGCCAGGTAGAGTAAAACTAAAAGCCAGCAATCAGTATTAAAATATTTATCCTGCTGTAAAAATCAAGCTGCTTTTTGTTTCTGTTATTCTTTTCAAAGGCAGATCACATAAGGAGCTGCTTGCTGTTGCCTTTCCCCAGGCAAACCATGTCCATGCTGTTTCATCTAGGAGGCAGCAGCCATCCCTAATGTGCCTTTCAGTGCTGCTTTCCACAAATACTGGGAAGCAAGTAATCTCCCTTGTTCTGCCCCTACTTTTTTGGTTATATGATTTTCATTAGCAACACATAGGAGGATTGAAAAAAAATCCTACTGGTAAATAGCAGGATCAGAAACTACACTTCTTAATACTCTCTGGCACACCTAGAGAGCAACTGGTCACTTTCCCAATTTTTACCAAAAATCCAAAGTCGGTATAGTTTTCCCCTACTTGAAATTAAGTGGACATATTTACTCTTTCAAATTTTTCAGGTAAATCTGGATGTGTAAGTAATTGAGATAACAACAGAGGTTGACCAAGATGAAGTGCTCAGCTAGGAGGTGTGCTGCAGATGAATGTTGCTATTAAAGACATTGACTATCTGTTCCTCAGTTAATTGTACAGACAGCAGATAAAACCAGAGCAGTTGGTGTTTGATGGCTGTACGGAAGGAGAGGAGGAAAGAAAGACACAAAGACTCAGCTTGGTACTTGCCAAGGGCCATATGGCACAGTTCAGATACCAGAGCCGATATCAGGAACCAGAACCAAGATTTCAGATAAAGCTAGCTCAGGAACCAACTCTGTTGAGCAGCCACTCAAAAAAGAAAATGGCATTGGATTAATCAGGGGAAGTGGCTTAAAACTTGCTAGAATAGGGTAGAAAACAGACATGGTGTGTCAGCAGTGAGAATATCACTTTTACTTACAGTCATTATTGAAAACCAGTTTTATGCAAAGATGGAAATATGTACAGCCACCTGAGACAATAAAGTATGTGCTTCAGGTACAGTCACTTTCAGGACATCTTGAAGGCATGAATCTCAAGGGTAAGTCGAATTTTGTGTAAAAAAAATGTTTTGGTAATTCAAATGGTGTTTCAAGGCACCTCTGAATATAAGCTTTGAGAAACTAGCAGGTCAAATAATGCTCATTACAACTTATTTTGCTTTCTCTTTTTTATTTTTTGTCATGTCTTGAAGTCAATATTCATTACTAATGTGTGACGTGAGGCAAAGCTTTTTGCTGTTTCCTTTCCAGCACTAACTTGTTTCAAACACAAATTAAGTGCTCTTGAGCTAAATTGTCCTTTCAAATTCGTTATAAGACAATTTGCCATTCTACTAAATGCAGAACAAAAATAGTACCAAGATTTGTGTTTCCTGCAGAAAGATTTAAAAAGTCTGTTCCAGGCTGAGAGTTCCTGCGCTTCATAGCAGCTCTTGCCAAATCACAGTAGCATTTCAGAAGCAACCTTCCCACTCTTCCTCAGTGGGATGTATTTCACATCAGTATAGAATAATCTGCATGAGAACTGCAACACTGCCAAGGGGAAATAGTGGAGACTGACACAATGGAGCAAATATATTATACTTTCATATTAACATATAGTTGTTCACTTGGTTTCTTTGCCCATGACCTGGCTACAGTAATCACAAAAACTGAAAAAACTCATCATTTTGCCTTCATTAGGAGCATGAACTTTTAAAGCCTAGATTAAATTACATTCCAGTTAAAGGTCACACTAAAAGTCCATCAGAAATCCTTTCTCTTTAAATTTACTTTAAACTTTGACACTTGTAGAGTTACAAAAAAAAATTTATAATTTTTATCATGAAAATGCTTGAAAATTCTCTATTTAAGCTTACTTTTCTGAAATATTGAAGGTCAGAAGTTTATTTTTTTTTCGTGCGACAAAAGGGTTTAATTTGTTAGTTAAGACTGATCACATTCAGGAGTGCCGTACATGTTCAGATAAATAACAGATACTAGCAATAAAAATAGTGGAAGAAATTAAACTTGAAAGTCATTTGCCCAATCAACCATATCTCTTCATAAAATCTAAAAAGAAAAAGAAAAAAAAATCCTATTTGTAATAACCTTCAAGTACTCTAAACACACTTCTGAATAGATTTGTTAGAGGATGGTCTATTGCTATAAAGAAGTAGTTCCAATATTTGGAAATTAAGGGTGTCATTGGTTACATCCTAAATTACTGGTGATTGACTTGCAAGCTGAGGTCCCTATCATGCCATCAACTCATGTCTTCTAGAGGGATGGCAAGTACAGATATTCTTCGGATGAAACAAGGCACTGATGTAAGGCATAATGAATATGTGACAAGAATGATACTAGGTGCCACAAGACATAGTTCCAGAACTGTTTCTCTAGGGAAAATAAATTGTCTAAGTCTTTTGAGAGGAGATTTGAGTTTAATCTCATCAAAACCCCTGATGGGGTGGCTGAAAGAGTTTGTGCTTAATTTTAGCTTGTGAGGGAGTTTTCTGCTCAGGCTGCTTCTGAAACCAGGGCAAGCTGTGTATAAAACAGATGATACCACAATTTCTATTTGAAGGCAAAGGCTCCTCATCTTATAATTCATTGGCCTTAGGGGCTGCTTCATATGCAGTGAAGTGCTGGGGCAAGGGACTGGGAATACATGAATTTGAGGGCTTTAGTTCAACAGAATGGCTTTGCTTTACCTAGCCCTAAACATGTATTGGTTAGCTTTATTTTCTAACCTATCTCAGTCTAACTCAGTCTATATATGTACTGAGGAGTAATTTCTCTGTTGTAAACATATTTTATCACTTATCCCCTGAAACTTCCCAAAGACTCCTTTATATAAAATCACTATCACAGTTTTAAAACAGGATGAAGTCTAACATACTCAATTTCAAAGCAGTCAGGCAGATGAGCCTTAGGCTTAAAAAAATTAAGCATTTAAAATAAAGGTTATTTTATTCCCATAAAAAAAAAAAAAAAAAAAAAAAAACCCAAAAAAAACCTAATTCTGACTAATTTATTTTAGCTTAATGCATGCCTGGAGGGTAAGCCCAGAGCTAAGGGTGGCACAACATCTGAGGCTCACTCCTTCCTTCTTTTTGCTTTGCTCCAGGGAGTCAGTAAGTTACTATTTGCACTTCAAAGACCAAAAGTCACTCTATCTCTTTGGCCAGGGAACAGGGAGACTATGGATGGAAGCAGGGCTTATCCCATTTTTCACTGCCTCCTTACAGCCAACTTGACCCTAATATGAAATGCCTTGAGAAAGTCAAAATTTGAGAAGATGTACTATCCAAACAGCTGTTAGTAGGATGCAGTGGCAAAGAGGTCCTCAGGCTATTTCACTTTTTTGGCTCTACTTACTTCCAGAGCAGCAATATTATACTGGCATATGCTGTACACTTAGTGGCAACAACCTAACATGAACAGCATAATTGGAAAGCAAAGTAATTTGTGGTTCAGCATATGTCAAACATTTTCTTCCTTGACTAATGATAAAAGGAAGAATAGTTTATAATGATGAAAGTTTAAGTAATTCTCATTGTCCAAGTGAGTTGCCCAGATGATTTGAAGACTGATTTGAACTCTTAGCCATTGTGTTTATATTTTCAATTATTTAACTTGAATTTAGAACCTTTGCAAAATTTCTAAAAAATGGAAGGGAAAGTAAATAGAGGTACTAAGACCTTATCTTCATTTAGTGAATTTCTGTCCTTGCTTTGATTGCTGCTGTTGACCTTCAGACATCTTTTATCACATTATATCCATAAGTTTGTTTTATTATCTTCACTTGGTCTAATTACCTGGATGATTCTATACTGTTCCCTACAGGGAAATATACTGCTGAAGTTTGAGTTTTTAAATCCTAATTAAAAAGTTCATTAGTGCATGAATTAATTTCCACTCTTTGTATTTTCCTCTCCCTCTTGATAGCCATCAGAATCTGATAGCATTATAGTTGCCATACTTTAATTACACAGGTTAGATTCCTTTATCTACCTGTGATATAAGAAAAATAAACTTTGTTACACCCAGTCTAAATGCAAAGCCATCTAAACTGTCTACCTAATAGGTTTAAACATAAATTTTATATGTGTTCTATAAATAGATCAAATGCTTTCCTAACGTTTCATTATACATTTAGTATGTGGAGTAATATTTTAACTCACCCTTCTTAAAAGTGTTCTCGGGCAATGCACTGAAGGCTGGTTCATAAACCTTATTTGTTGCGATAAGTTGTATGCAAATGCACTGTTAACAAGTGTCAAACCACTTCCAGTTTCTTACTCAAGGCTGGTCTTCATTCAAGTCTCACATGGCTTATACACACACATTTTCATGAAAGTAAATCTAAGTTTGTGGGTTCATTAGTGGTAGCTTTTTGTTCCTAGAATTGATATACGTAAGGTAGTGTTTGGTGCCTGAACTAATTGGACAAATTTTAATGATGCAAAATCCAGATTTGTTGTGGAAAAATAGAGGTATGGCGTGACTGCTGTAAAAAGAAAGATCAAGAGAGAGGCTATTTTGTAAAATCACGTTAAAATACTGTAACAACAGAGTGGGAGCATCCATGCCTGTTGAGCCTCAGAAACACCAGTATGACCTATTCTTTTCTGAGGAACACCTGTTCATTACAGTATTTAAAATGCTGTTATCTTTAAAAACAAGTTTCTAGTCAATGATGTGTTCATCTTTTGTGTTGCACAGCTTCATTTAATTTTGTTTCTCCTGTTACAAAGTTGAATGGAAAAAAAGCATCAGAAGAGCTCCTTTGTGCTCTGATTCATTAAGATCTTGCTCAGTTGGGCTCTATTAGTCTGTACTAAATTTAATTAAAACAAAAAATAATGTGTCTTTCTATATCAGGTCCTTGTTTATCATGAAAAAAAGATAGAAATAGCTGTTGCAATTCTTATTCTATCAAGGCTAAAGTAATTTTAAATTACAGCCTTACACACTACTGAATAGAAAAGTTCCTCAAAACATAATCAGAATGAAAGGATCATATTAGTGCAACAACAGAGTCTAGCAGTAGTAACTCGAGTTCACATTAAAAACACTAGGCTGTTATTGTTTCTGAGTTTGATGAGATAAAATTGTGGAATTGCTACTGTCAGTGGTTTTTCTTACTCTTTTGTTTCCTGAATTGCTTTCTGCACATTTATAAAACCTTAGTAGGAGGGGTTAAAGCTGCCAACACATTGCCCAACTAAAGATATGGATCTATGACTGTCACAAAAGACAGGAGTTCTACATTCCAGGTGACTACTGCATTTGTCAGGATGTTATAGGCATGTAATTATAAGAGGAGTATCCAGGCTGCAAATCTCAGTGCAAATCTCAAAGGAGAAGGGTTGCAGTCACCCTTTGTCTCTTTTCTCCTGGGACCTCCTGTGAACAGTTTAGGCAGGTTTGCTACCACCAACTTTTTCAAGTGCACGCTGAATTCCCTTTGAACATCCTTAGCTTGTGCTATGAGACATTTAAAGAGTTTAGAGGAAAAAACTTGCATTTTATGTTTAGAGCAACCTAGATGAGGAGCTATCTAGATGTTTAAATGTTAAGTGTGACAATACTAAATGTCAACATTCCCAAGTTCCTTTGTGTAACAGATTCCTTATCCCTTTATAGTTGTGCTTCAACTCCCCCAAAGAAACAACTTTTTTCAGAATTAAGTACCTCTGAAGTGTCTCTCTTTTTTCAGAATCTCTACTAACACCTTCTGGAAACTGGTTGCAATAAAGTAATTTCAATTATTTGACCACACATTCAGAAATATCAAGGTCACCTCTCATTTCAGAAAATCTACAGATATATTTTACATACGTGTGTGTATATGTCTACATACACATCTGTACTCGATCATCTCGCAGTACACACAAGTATAGTTTCACATATTTACTTCATTCTTCCAGCAAATATATCATTCAGAAGCTAATAAGGAAGCAAAGTGAAGGAACAACAGACTGATCCTGCAAACTCATTAACAAGTTGCAGACTTAAGGTTTCAAAGGAGCAGGCTGTCAATGATATTCCTTCTTCTGCTGTCTCTAAGCACAGGAAAAAAGTTAACCATAAGAGCATGTTTGCTTTTATTCTTATCAAGTAGCATTCGCACTATTGCACATGAGAAATACAATCTCCTCTAATGCTGAACACAAACTGGCACGGTTCAGTAATGAATGTATGCAAGTCTAAAGAGATGATTTCAGCTGGTTGTTATCTAGCTGGGTCAGAGTTTAGATAGGGAGACATAAAAGTCAAAAGAGACAAGCAGCATAGGTGGCCTGTGGATAAAGAGGTTCATTCTTCTATGCAATCAATCACCTTCAGGGGCAGAGAGTTTGCTTCATGAGCAGAGAAAACAAATACATATATGACTGAGAGGGTGAAACCAGCTTTGAAGAGACATGATTATATTTGACTAAGTAGTGGCACAGCAGTTTCATCCAGTGTAGACTACACCACATAAGTACACACAAGTGACCAACTATGTGCTAATATTCCTTACCTTTACACTACTGTTTTTTCAGTTTCAGTGAAAAATCCTATTTACAACTAATCAATATTCAGGAAAAAAAAAAAATCTTATTTTCATAACAGGAAATTAATTGATTAAACAGAAAATAGAATATAATGTTCTATTTGCAAAGAATATTGGGTTGGATGAAAGAAATATAAATCAAACTGATAAACTAATGGCTAGATTTTCACTAGGCGTGGGCACAGCATTCCACTTGAACTTTGTGAGAATAAATTTTAAAAAACTGGCCCGTCTGCTAACATGTTCAAACCTGGTTGTTTAAAGGTAGAATTTGTACTGAGTTCCTAAGCTTGCACTGACAAATGTGTGAACAAGCAAGCCTCTCTACTTTCAATCATCCTCATAGCAACAAAATGTTTCTTGATTATCCACCTCCTGTATTTCAGCCTGTACCCATGGCTTCCAGTCCTGCTACTGGGCACCACTGAGAAGAGACTAACTCCTGAGGTCATTTTTTTGCAAGGCTGCTTTCTAGCTGGGCAGCTCCCAGTGTGTACTGGTGCCCAGGGTTGTTTTGCCCCGAGTACAGGATTTTGCACTCCACTCTGCTGAACTGCATAAGATTCCTGCCGGTCTCTTTCTCCAACAGTGATGAGTTTTTCACACAGGTTTATACTTGTGTGAATACAGTGGTATTGTTTCTTAATGAGTAGACAAAATCTGAATCCATCATTCCAAAAGCAGGAGTCACTCCTGTGTCCAAACAACTGAGAAGGAGTAAAGAAAAACTAATTCAGTTGGTGTTTGTGCATTATTTTCAATGTTCTTAAATATCTGCAGCTCCAGTTAAATGTGGACAGGAGCTTAAGGATACAGTAATGCGTCACATGCTGCATAGCTGGGTTTGCTGCCATTTTGTTCCACTGCAAGTCTGGAACCCCTGAAGAAATAAAGAAGTAAACCAGAGACAAGATGGTGTTTTAACTTCAGAAGCTGATAACCAAAGCATATTGTCTGTCAGAAAACTGGTGATAAGGTTAAAGTGAAAAGAAGAAAAATGGAGTGCATGTTTTTATTCCTGTGTTCACTGTGTTCTGCCTGCAAAGACGCACAAAAGGTTGCATATATTTTTGATGGGGAAATTATTTCTTTTGACATATAAGTCAACGTAGATTGTAAAGAGTAAGGAAGTATAATGTGACACAAAGCTCACCCTGCAAGTCTCTCCCTCCATTCCTCACTAAAAATGTGAGGTGAATAAAATTTCCTTCTCTTACCTTATATCCTTTGTCTATTTGAATATTAGGATGTTTTAATCCATTTGTCTGCCACAATAAAAAAGTCTTATTTGGTATCTCTAGAGTTTAAAAAACAAAAATAGTGAATAATAGTTCCGAAGTGACAGGCTCCATCGTATTTTAGCTTCCCAATATGTAAGTAGATGAACTTTGTAGCCTACTCCAAATTCCATATCTGGGCTATTTTGGCTATTAAGGAAAACACATTTCCAGACTTAATAATTCTAACAGGAATGCTGGAATGACTCTCACATTTATACTAGTGGCAGTATGAATCTTTCCTAAAGACAAGCCTTAACTGTATAAAGTTATCATCTCTTTTATTAAAACTAAACAGATTAATCTAAAAGGGAAGTGGAAGAAAGTTGTGTAGGTGTCTAGATTTTTAAACTTGCACAAAAGGACAAATTTAATAATATCAAGATTTTCCTGTTATTAATGTGAAGATACTTGGAAATGGAATTCATCCCGACTTCAATAAATATATATATGCAATACAAAACAGTAGAATACTATGTTAAATCTAGTACAAAACTTTCTGGCTACAAGTACAGCTCAAGCAAAATCCTTAGGATCAAGTTTCAGGCTAACTATACAGTGTCACCAGCTGTACAATGCATGTAGTCTCTGGGATGCTGAAAGGATGGATTTTGTGATAACCAAATTCCAAATAAACCAATGTGCTCTCTTGGCCTACCAGGGACAGGAAAAAGCTTTTTTGACTACCATTTCTGCAAGTTCATGTTACATGTGACACTACAATATCAGCTAGAAATAATTGCCTACGCTTATATATTGAATGGAAACACACTAATAAAAGCAAGTCCAGACATAATCTGTAGTAGATTTTTCAGTATGAATGTAATTGCATCTACGCTTGGTTCTCCTGTGTGATCTCACCTAACCACACATGGCTACAGCATTCACAGCAGTGCCAGGGCTGAGAAGGAGAGAAATATAAAGGCAAGTGTTAGTAATTCACCAAAACAACACCTTACTAAATAACTACCAGAAGAAAAGTTGACCTATAAACTCAGTGCAGGTATCTTATTCAAACTGCAAAATGAGGAAGGTCATAAGAAAATATAAATGCAGTACATAAAATTAAATTTCTTTCCTGGAGTCAGCCAGAGAGTCAAAAAAACCCAAACTTCAGATATCTTCAGATCTCACTGACAATATAAACTGTCACATTATGATTTACGAACCTGATTCTACTTCAGTTACACAGAATCCTTTTCCATTTTCTAGGATATAAAACATAAAATGATGTCATAAAGATCTATTACAGGAGGGTCCCATCAGCCAGTCATTAAAACACAGAACATCTGAAGGGTAAACTAAGATTAGGGGGTTTAGCAAAAAACAAAAGCACTGTGAAAAATCCATGCAGCTATAGAAGGAACATATAAGTTACTATAAAATGATTATAATTTGCTTGTTCTGAATACAGTTAATATTTGATGAGGTAGGTGCTTGGAGTTAATGTCCTTCTTAATTAAATCAGACTCCTCCTTTTCTACCCCAAGAGAAAAAAAAAAAAGAAAAAAGATTGATGATGCTTTTTTTCAAATGCTAATTACTATAAGCAGGGAAAGTCTTAAATCAGAATGCTTTATTCAGCCATGCTGCTTTATCCATTTGGATCCCGCTCACATTTCCTTGGGAGGCCTGCTCTTTTGTGTCTGTGAAAATAAGCACAGATGCTGGCTCCATCCTCCTCAAAGCAAGTTTTGGCTAATGACCATTTTGAATGTATTCCACTTGCACCTGTGCAGCATTTTAAAGTAACATAGAGCACTTGATTGACTCCAAATATCTTGTCCAGATTTTCTTAACTTGATAATGCTGTTATAAAAGCCAAGCGATTATTTGAGTGGCAGACACAGTGTCAGCTGGAGTACAGCCAAGTTCATCATTCCTGGAAGTAATTTTTGTTGCAATTGAAAGTCTGACTTGGAAGATACTGCAGATTAATTGGAATATTAGATGACAATACCACTGCCCTGAGGTACAAAGAGAAGCAAAGGCAGCCATATGCAATTATTTACAGTGCACTAAGTATGCAAAAATGCTAATATTAAAATAGCCACATTGATCTCAATATGACATTTCTGCAGAACTGCTCTTTTCTTTATCAGCAGAATGCACTAGCTCCTTACTTGCTACCTCCTCCTGCAGCAGAAATCTCTATATTTGTTTTCCTCTATTATACTTCCTTCCTTTTCCATTGCAAGTGTCAGAATTGCAAAATTATTTTTTCACAGAATTGCCAAATTCTATCATCATAAAATTTCTTGTCAGTTTTCTGAGTTTTCCAGCAGTCTGGAAAAATGCTTTCATTTACACTTTCATAAATGTCAATAAACTTTTCTGAAATCCATAGATATACTTCTGGTTTCACAATATTAAAGAGAATTTGGCCTTTAACACCTAGCAACGTATATTTGCAAATCATTATTATCACCATTTAAATTTACACAACAGCACTGTTTCAAAGCAAATCATGAGATGCCATTCTGAGTGACTGCTTCGCTCCAAAATTAAATAAAATCTTGACGTTCTACAGTTCTGTTTGAAAAAGAATTCCTTATATGAAGGATGGGGAAAAAAAGGACACATGATGAGATGGAGGAAAAAAAAAATCAATTTGATATTTTAAGTATGTGTACTAGTATGTGACACACTAAAAAAATAAAATATGCTGGCTTTCAGGTGTTAAATGGATAATAGGAGACACTAGGACACTTCTGTACACTTCTCTAAATCATGTCACATCTTAATGCAGGTCAAAAATCAAATTATTTAAATTACAAAATGCAAACTGTAATAATTGAAAAGATTTGCTACTGATATTATATTTCTGGTAACCAGTGCTTTCACTGTTATAGTAAAATATCTGACCATCACAGTGAATATTCCTACTGAAATTCCCATATATGAAAAAAGACACAATACGTGTTGTGATTCAGTCTTCCTGCGATTGTACATAATTTAAAATTATATCTGCTGAAAAATATTAATGATCCTACTAAACACAGCATAAATTAATTATACTTGCTAAAAATCACTCGAACACAGATCTAGAACTAAACTGTAATTGAAAAAACTACCAAGCTGCACCTTAACCAGTCAGAGGAATATAATGTTCAGTAACACAGCAACATAGTTCAAACTAGAAGTTTCTTTAAATTGGCTACATTGCATCTTCAATCCTGACAATACATATGATGAATCACTAACAGTACATGAACTCAAGATTTTGAACCTTTTTTTTTAAAAAAAAGTCATATTTAGATGAACTTATATATGGACACAGACGATTGTTACAAATGTCAAGAACTTGAAATCAAGATTTTCATGTTATATTTCAAAATTAGGTTTGAGTACAACTTTTCTAATAAAAAAAAAAAAAAAACTAAACTAAAAAAATCCTAAACAATGTTGCAACGTAAATCATTTGAGAGAGATAGAAGTTATTTTGAGGCACTCCCAAACTGTCATAGTAGCCCAACAACTGCAGCTACCCATTTAAACATCAAGGGTGAAGCACATGTCATACCACCTTCCTTACCTACACAGACAAGCACATAGGGCAGACAGGTTCTTCACTAGACTAGGTTGGCATAGCTCCATTGTAGTCAACAGAGCTAATAGCTTCTCAAAAACTAAAGATTAATTCCAGAAAATGGGATTAATTTAATTTAACGGGAAAATTTAATATTTCCCTTTGTTTGGATCTAGGACATCTTTCAGAACTGGTGTGCCTTTTCTATTCTCTTCCCATTCCTCATTTCAGTGTACTCCCATTATATTTTCTGAATACATACAGTTTTCTCCACACAAATACAAGTTTGCAGATTATCATACCCGTAAAAATGCTTGATAGGCAGTGTTACACAGTAAGCATATCAGGTTATATTCTCAAGCAAAATCTTCTCTGCAAAAGCCAAGTCATTAGCATCAGCCATTTGTGTTTCATAACTCTTTGGCAGCAATTGATTCCTAGCATTACCCAGTTAAACTATGTATACCTTGAAGAAAGTCCTCTTTGGCTGTTTTTTCAGCAAGCTGACATGTTAAGAAAAGTCTAAAGATAATGAAGCTATTCATAGAATGCAAGCAAAAGTTGCATGTACACAGTGGCAGTTAGAAGTGCAGCTGGCACAGTCTGTGATTTCTATTAGCTGGCTTGCATATCAAATTGCAGTTTTAATTGCCTGATTTTAGAAACTTGACTTTGTTCTTTTAGTTTTTCTGAGATTGTGTTCCAGTTATTCATGGCCTTATATTTAATGCAGAGTGACCTAAATGCTCCTAGAAAGCAGTCTTCATGTGTACATGACAAAAATAATCCATGTCCTTGCCAAGAAGAAAACCCTACATATCTGTAGTGGTCATAAACATATAGTTTGTTGCTAATTTATCTAACTCCATTACCACAATTATTCATTATGGATAAGTTTCATACATTAGTAGAAACTTGTAAGAAAAAACTTCAGCTGTGATCTCTGGGTTGAAATGCCTTTGAAACAACATTAGCTGGAAAAAAAACATCCTAGCTGCATTTTAAACCATTGGATGATGCAAAGGTAACTGGAAATAGATGAAACTATTCACTGGAAGGGACTCTGTACAGAAAGAGTCAAAAATATTCCTTTCACATTGTACTGAGATACCTTCTCAAGATAAGAACAGTAGTTGCTGTGATACAGTTTATCAGCCTAGACCAATTGAAAAAAGATACAGATATTTGATGGATAAAAAATAAATATTATTAAAACTTAATGGACCATTCAATCATCTAGTCTGTCTTTTTATATACCATGACTGAATTGTTTCCAGTAATTCTTGTATTGCACATGATACTTTCTCTTTGCAACAGTACCTCTTCTAGTAGGGTATTCAGGTTTGAATTAAGAATTATAAAATGCAAATATAAGCTCTGAACTGTGACACAGTAATTTCTAATACATTTTCTTCTGCAATACTTTAAATAAAATATTTGCACTTTGTGGGGTTATCAAATATAGTGAAAAATATACAAATAATTAAATTATTCAAGTATTTTGCATAGACCTTAGAATTAATGCTCTCTGAGGCAAACCAGGCAAGTCAGATCTAAAAATTGAATGGATAAGGAAGAAGAAAGATATATTATTGAGCCAAAACAATCTTCTGGAAAAGTCTTAAGCAAAATATAATCTCCAAAGCACATCTACTTAGGTGAGCATAAATACAAAGAACAAATAGGTCATGATCTCCCGGAAAACATTACTGTCAGCTATGTCTTTCTTGTCTCTTAAGAGCCCTTTCCCAGAGTTTCCTGAATTACAAATCCTAATTAGATATGTTATTAATCTTATTCACATGAGAAAAGTTACATGTGTGCACAAATATTTGTTGGATTAAAGCCATAATATGCTTTTGGTGGCTTTTGAAGGATAAGCTCCTTTTATTTTTCTAACTCACTGAATGCACTCTATTTCAATATTAAAAGTCTTTGCTCCTAGTTGGTTTTATGATCTTTTTTAGCCATGTTTAGTTTCATCTTGCCCATAATTCAATAAATATGTACAATGTCACCCAACAGTAGTGAAGAAAAAAAATTACGCTGGACCTAAAGTAATACTGCTGAAACAGATGTTGCTTAATCTTCAGTAACAAGTCAGAAGGGCTGAGAAACTTTTGCCTCATACAAATAATAAAACATCACCAGGTTGGGTGGGGCTGAGAGTTTAAAAGTTAATCAAATCCTAATGAGAAAAGGGTGGGGTTTAATTATAAAACTAAAAGAGAAAACTTACTTTTAAACTCATAAAATGCTGAGACTCTGCTCCTGAATTGCAGTGTGCATACTGGCTTTATTACTCTGTACATTGATTTTCCACTGGGAAGCAGCTGTGGTGAACCCCAATTTCATATCTGATCTGAACAACCACAAATTGGGACTCAAGTGAGAATCCAACATGCTATAAAGCCTAGTTGTATCCAGAGACACCTACAAATGTAAGAGATTGAGATGATGGGACAAAATGGAAACAAGGAAGAGTGATTCAGAAGCAGCTACGTAGTGCCTATAAATTTATGGTAGCAAACCATGGCTTCTTGTACTGGTTCTTAAAATTAGGAAGGTCATAAAACATTTTGTAAATTACAACTCTTTATTGCTATGATAACCTTGTATCCTTTAGCACTCAGTTGTTTTCAGATACTTGTACGAGTCTTCCTTTCACTACACTAGGAATGGCATAGGATTACATGAAGACAGAGATATCACCAACTATGATTAGTCATCAACCTTTAAAGTTAAGAACCTTTACAGTAACTCGCAACTGAATTACACATTTCAGAAAAATACTAAATTTAAATGCATTTTGAGGCAGGATTTTTTTTTTTTTTTTTTTTTTTCCCCCATGGGAAACCTGAAATCAGCAAGCACAGCTTTTAATGTTTTGAAATAATTAAAGCAGATCCCAGGAAAGGACTATTCACAGGAGTCCACAGGCAAGAAATATATTCTAAGCATAAGCAAACTTCAGTAGTCTAACCTATTAAGAAAGAAGGGAATGTTTTTCATTTTCTGGTTAAGGTAAGCTTAACGCTAATGCTCATGCAGCAGAAACATTCAACAGGAATCTATTTTTTATGTCAACAAGCTATTGTCAACACATGTTATTAATTCTTCTTACTGTGCTTTCTTACTGGGGAAGCCCTGTAGGCATGGCCCAACATGAATATAAGAAGATGGTGGTTGTTCAATGGCTTAAATATCACAAACAATAGAACCAGATGGACCTTTAAAAATTCTGCCCACCCCTCCTTATTTTCTCCCTTTTAGATACCACTCATTTTCTTTCTTCCTACTGCAGTTCTCACAGAAACAACATGAACAGCTTTCCCCATTGTGAGCTCTACTGACCCTGACATTTGTGCAGTGGGTCAACAGTACCCACTTTATAAATACAACCTTTCAAGATCCACCTCTTCTGCCATCATTTTCTTTGAAAAATTCAGTAAAACCCCTTTTCACATTTAAAATTTCTGCCCTTCAGGCAACTCAAGAGAAAAACAGAAGTTCTGCACTGATTATTTACTTGTTAATAAATATGGCATTTAAACTACAAAGACCGAAAACCCAAAACATAGAAATCAAATGAATGCTGGCCATGGTATTGAAAATGGGATGTAGATGAGTTGCTTTATATCTGCTATATACAGACTTTTATATGTATGCACGTATCTTTCCAAAAATGAATATGAGGAAAATCTCTTCATATTCAGGATCAAAAGGATGCTAGCAAGACTGCAGAATCTGTGCTGTAAGAGATTAGATATATTTTTGCAAATAGACACACATCAATCCTCATTTTTCTATAAATACAGCCTTCAAGCATTTTGTGGATTAGAAATTATTTTCCACATGTTTCTGCATATGAAAAATGGCTCAGGCTTTCTAATCTTGTTAGCATTGTATCATTCCATTTGTTGAAGCTGCATTTTAATTGCTAAATTGCTTGTCATTGGTTACTCTCAATACATTCTCAATTCCATTATAAGCATGAAAGACTTTCAAAGGTATTATGAAACTTTCTCTGAGAAAAAAGTATTCAAAGTAAACCTTATGTCTGTGTATTTCATGAGACATACAATGTTAGCTGAGAGAAAACCTCTTACTACGCATGATATAGTAAGGCTGATGTATAGCGTTCTCCTGTCAACCTGAATTTTGTCTACCATGTGTTTCTCATTTTAATGTTAAATTTATATATAGCTTCTGTTTGCCTTTTTATGACTTTTTTAGTTCTTGCAAAGGCATCATAAGGCACCAAGTAGAACCAAGCTGGGACACCAAATGTGTATTTCTGGTTAGACATATGTCAGTGCTACAGCCATACATATTTGGCCAGAGATACACTCAAAAGAGCATGGTCAACCTATCCAAGGCATGCAGTATCAGCTGCTGAAACCAGATTTTGAAGCAGTCTTAAGTCTCAGACAGAAGACTTTGCCAGCATGCCAGCAGGTGAACTTTCTTAGCTGATTTTTCCATTGTCTACCCAAATACCTAAAAATCGTAAAATTTTGAAGGGGAAAATCTGACTCAGAAAGGGATACAATACTAGACACACTATTTAGATATTCAGCTCAAACAACTGGAGGAAGGGCCTAGCCTTTCTTTCTCAACGTGGCCAGGAAATAAGTTTTCTCTCTTCCTAGCTGATAGGTCAACACCTTTGGAGATCTAGCTATACCTCTGGATATCTAGCTCAAATTTCTGGTCATACTCAAGGACTTACAACTTGAATCACCAATCTTGAAAGAAAGTAATGAAATTATAAGGTATATTGAAATGTCCATCAGCAAGTGAGATACTTCTGCTGAAGTCATTTTACTTCATGGGGAATAATTAAGTATTAAAAGCTTTTGATTTGCCATATTAGGTTGAATGAAGAGAACTGACGTTCACTTAAGACTCTTACCATTGTCAAGTTTCAGCTGAAATAATCTATCTGGTTTAGACAATGCATTTTAAGAAAAGTATGAAGATATCAACAGACTCCAAAAAAACAGTAAGAGCAATGGGAAATTTAGAAAATGTGTCCTACGGGGAGATGCTAAACAAACTTAAGTCATTTAGTTCAGAAAAAAAAAAAAAAAAAAAAAAAAAACGAATTAAAGGTAAAAACCTTCTTCAAATATGTGAGAAATATCAAAAGTAAATTATTCCATGTGGTTACTTTGGATAGAACATATGGTTCAGAAAGATGCAGGATTTTGGTAAGATGTAAAGGAATATGCTTCAGCTTCACACACTTACATTTAAATTATGAAAACCCAAGCATCCACACACAAATCTGAGTAGCTAGGCCACCATCATATTCAGGAAAGCTTAGATAACTGTTCATCTTAGCCAAAATTTGACACACTCAGTCAGCTGTGTAAGTCCCTGAACTTTACTGATTCTAGGTTTTCACTGAGTTTAAGAGCAGCTCAGATGCTCAGCTCACATGCAAATGTCTCCTTTTTATATACCTAAATGCACACCCGGAACTCAAGATGAATCCTGATGTACAAATAATTCTGGAAGTGAAGATGGTGAAGTTCTAGAATAACTTGATTGTATATGTTGTCTTAGCCAGTTACAGAAGAGAGCCGTTTATACAGAGCTGACCTTTGCTGGGGTCAAAGGCAAGGCTGTTCTGTAAAGCAGAATAGCCTAGATCAATAAAACTTGAAATTATAGCTTCTTTACCAGTGTTAAACACTGCCTACAGCAAGCTCTGTGCACTGCTTTGTCTTCAAGAGCCACACAGCATGTGGCAGAAATCAGAATTTTCTCCCTGTGCATGTCTAAGCAGGAGCTAACGCAGAATGACACTACATTTTCCATTCCTGGTACTGATTGTATTAACTAGGCAACAACTCTCTGGGTAAAGGAAACAATTAGATGAGGTTCCTTCCCACACTTGTCTCTAAAGGGCAGCAACTGCATCATGTGCAAGTCTATTTGAGCAGAGTCCAGTTCCCAAATCAGAAAATCCTTAAATGAATCTCTTGTAGATAAAGGCAGTAGAAAGACAAGGTTGTGGTTCTTGGTAGAGTTTTAGCATATACTTATTAACAAACTGTTCAATACTGTTGGATTTATTCTTTAACTAACTCATCCACCACATTATGTGTGTTTTGCAATTTCACACATCTTCATACTATTAACTTTAAATTGTCCTTATGCAACCTGCTGTCTATACTATGTTACACATACATTTCCATGTTCAAACACAAACTATATGAATTTTATTTTCATTTTTTGAAGCCTAAAATCATTTATGTCACTTTGAAGGACTACAGTTCAATGCCCAGAGAATAGGGAAACAGCAGACACTACCTTGAAATGTGAATTTCACCTCACCAAACTTGAGAAATATAGACCAAGAGACCCATTTGGCTTCATCTGTCATCAGTCAAGTGATAGGTCTCTGGCATCCACACTGAATATCTAAGAGAGTAGGATGAATGTCACCAACACTGCTTTCTGCAAGTGGAATGAGAGACTTGGTAAATGTTGGGAAACAATTTTTCACTGAGAATGTGCAAGTGTGCACATCAAACATGCAACCACAAATCAAAAAGTTTGCCAATGGGTTTGGTGAAAAGATCCTCTATGCACTATCTACAGACTGCTGGACAGAAGTGCTCAGGTATTTTTGTTTTTGCAGTGAATGCCAACCTGTGGAGAATGACTGACAACTGCAGATGGAATTACAGACACACAGATATGTGTATTGTCTTGTTTATGCTTGTGGATTTAGTCTGTTCATATAATTATCACATTACAGATTGCATGCCAAACACAGTAGTGTAACTTCCCCATATGAATAACTGTTGAAATTCAGAAAAGTGTCTCTGCATACACTGATATTAATACTGTTTTCTGTTCTGTAGTGTTATAGTGCACCACATGATTTAGACAAAAAGCAAAATAATACCAAGTTATTTTTCTGTGCTAACTTAATTTTCGACTGACTGAATGGATTTTAATTTATCTTTCTAAAAATGATTGGGCTAAAGAGACTATATTTTCCTTGGTTAACTTTCAAAATACACTATAATCAGTTACATATGAAAACACACACCAAATCCCAGTTCACTAACTGCATATGTGCAGAATATCTGCAGTTCAGCAAAATATATCCTATTGCTTTTATATCTAAGTTGCTTTTAAAAAAACTGTAGATAAATGGATTAAAAGAACATGTTAAATATTGTAGTTAAGTTTCATAAATAGCAATTTCAACAGACATCAAAGCACATTTTTGAAGAAAATAATTTAGAATTACAAATGTATATTTTGCTTCTATATGCTTAATTTAAACAGTCAGAATACCTCTATTAAAATTTTATTTTCTGTTTTTTTGGAGGAGTGTTTGTCTTTATTCTGAAAAGTTAATAAATGTAATGAATGAAGAAACAACACATACAGAAACACCTGAATTTTCACAGTAAAGTATCCTGTTATTAAATACATTTATGTTGCTCGAAATGCATTGGTTTGATAGTATTAGAATAAATTAGGGCTAAGCACCCTTTAAAAGAAAAAAAAAAAAGAAAAAAGGCTTCAACATGTAGTATATAATTGCTGGTGCAATGGGCTCTGAGTCACCAATTAGCACTGCTTTTCTTTTTTTTTCTTTTTTAATTATCATAGGCTTAGTCTATCAGCTGGACAGTAAACAAGGCTCTGCCGTCTCTGTCTGCTGTCCAGTCTAGTTAAATCATTTTCTAGAAACAACCTGCCCTGCAGGTCAGGAAGGACACTCATTCCAGGACTCTAAGTGGGCTAATTGAACCTAACTCTGAAGAAGAAAGATCCTCTGTTAATTTGGTATGTATGGGTGAGTGCACATCGATACCACAAAGGGCTCCATTATTGCTGTATCAAAGTAAATAGCTGAAAAAAAGCGAGTCAAGAAGATGAATGATGAGTTAAGTGTTAAGCAGAAACTGAGTACAAACAGTAAGCAGCACACAGTTGCTCTCAGAAGGAATGTGGCTTCTGTTAACTCTTTAATTTCTGCTAACTCCAGTAATTTCCTCTGTGTTAGATTCAGTTTTCTGCAAATCTTTTTTGCCCTGCTGGTCTTTTATTACCCAATTAAAGGAGATTTTAATAGATTAATTTAGCTTTTAGGGTCTGAAAAAGCTTTCCCACTTTAAACCCCATCTTAAGGAATGAGTATTTTTGCATTTGACTAATTATTTTCATTGCCAAAGGAAAACACTGCTTCAACCAAAACCAGTTTAGACTTTGAATCGTGTTTGCAGATGATCATGGGGCAAGAACTGTGCCACCAGGAATGCTTGGGAAAGTTTGAGTCCTGGCAAAAAGGAAATCCTGACAACTTCCACCTGCACACCTTCTTGCCTACCACTTTCATGACTAGGTAAAATACAGCAGACAGCATTTATGTCCAAGAAGTACAAGGATTACAATTATTCCTGACATTGCACTGATTTTTATTTTATTTTATTCCAAAGTGCTCAACAATGATGGGCCAAGCATAATCTAGATCCTGTGACTTTTCTAGATTGGCAAACTAAGGTAATAAAAAGTGAAGCTAGAACTTGCTGACTCACAATTTCCAAGTCTACTACAGTGAAGGTAAAAGGTAAAACAGTTGCTCAGCTTATCAAGACAAACTTCTATACAACTGATTGAAAATTATTACGATGGCTGTCTAGTGTTATTGCATGCGCCCTAGCACATTTAAACACTGTCTAGTTCAGTTACAGAAGCTAAATATTCTAGAATTCACATGTGAAGGTCATCAATATTAGCAATTCTAAAACAGTTGACTTCTGAAAAAAACAGCAAAATAATAAATTATCTTTGAGCAGGTGTATAACTTTGAGAATATAATTGATTTTTAGATGAAAAAAAAGGAAATCTCACCTGTTTGGGTTTTCATAAAATACATAATATGGGACCTGAAAATCATTAAAGAATGAAATAAGCACAAATTGAGTGAAGACTAGAATAAAGGGACTTTTGTGAAAGAAATATAAAGTGAGTGAAGGGCAGCATATAGGGACACTATAAGAACTGAGATAAAATAGTTATCACTGAAAGTCTTCAAGATCTATTTTTAGAATTTAGCATACTTAATTTTATTACTATTTAACTTTGCAGAGAAAGGGAAATGCACTTATGCAATACACTGAAAACCGACAGTGTAACTAGGGAATACAGGTACGTGTCATCCAGAGAGAAGCCAGATGCTGAAAACTAATATAATAAAAATGTAAGAAGTGTGCTGGTGTGCATAAGGGACTAGAGACAAAACTTCTGTGTTAAATAGGGAATTCAGTCAGGTGTAAATGCAGAAGGGAAAGCAGACCAGAGTGCATCAATTAATTGATGCTGAAAGCACACGTGAAAAAAGACAATTTTTGCTATAGCGCATCAGGCAAAGTATTTCTATTCATAACAAGAAAGCAATGGTGCAGTTTTACAAGGAGTAAATAAAAAATAACATAGCAAGTGTTGCTGTACATATCTAACCACAAATACTGAAGAAACTTAATTAAAAGTTATTAAAAAGGGCTAGTGAGATAAAACATAATGGAAAACCTGTGATACAAGAAGGTCTAGAAGAGCTTTGTTTCTTGTGTCTAGGCAGATAAAGGGTCTGTGACTACCTTCTTGAAGCAGTCAGGATGTGCAGTGCAGGTTAATACAGGAAAAGAGTGGAAGAATGCATTACATGAGACAGTAAGTTTAAAGAAATAAGCAACAGAAGCTTATATAAGCAATAAAAAAATTATCTCCTTTTAAAGCTTTAACTTCTATAATAATTAATAAACATTTGAAAATATTAGGGGGGGGGGGGAAAAAAAACAACCAAAACCAGTCCAAAGAGCCTCTAAGATGATCCTATTCAAATAATTCAAAATTGTGCTGTATGGGTGTACAATTTCTGTCTTTAAATCCTGCATTTCAGATAAAGTAAAGGGTCATCAAAAGTGTCTATTAATAGATAAGGTGGTCTCAGAGGTACAGTATCCCTTAGGGGACAGATGCCAAAAGTGAAGAGAAACAGATTGCAACAAGTAATACCTTACATACAAACTGATCAACAAATTACATCTGGATGCACTGATATACAGTGTTAACATCTCCAGGCAGCTTACAGGTACATCAGAGCTCTATTTTTTATAGTTTTAGTAAGTCTTCTCAGTTGTTTCCTTTCACACTCAGCTTCAATATCAGAAAGTGAATCTATAACAGTGGTTTCATATTAGACAAATCACTGAATCACAGAAAAATTCCACTTGGAAGGGACCTAAGAAGGTCTCTAATCCAGCCCCATGCTCTAAGCAAAGTTAGCTCTGCAATCAGACTTGGTTGCTCAGAGCTTTATCCAAGTTTATCTTGGAAAACATCCAAGGAAGGAAACCGCACAACTTCTTTGGACAACCTGCCCGCTGCTTGGCTGTTCTCATGGTTTAAAAGTTTCTCCTTATCTTTTATTTCAACTTATGCCTGATGCCTCGTCTCCTGCCACACACTGTTGCATGAACAGCCTGCCTCCATCTGCTCAGTCACCTCCCTGTAGGCTATAAGGCTTCTGCTAGGCTTCCCCAAAGTCAGATCCGCTCAAGGCTGCATAAGCTCTGCTCCTCAGCCTCTTCTCACAGGGCAAGTGCTCCAGCCTCCCCTGACCAGCTTGGTGGCCCTTCACTGAAGTCACTCCAGTTTACCAAGGACTTTCTTGCATAGGGAGACCAAAATACAAAGTACTTTTCCAGATATGGATTAACGAATGCTGAGCAGAGGGCACCATCACTTGCTCCTGCTCTACTGGCTGTGCATCTGCAAACAGCCCAGGACGCTTTTGACTTCCCTGCTGCCAGGGCTCACTCTTGGCCCAGGGTCAGTTCACTACCCACGAGGATCCCCAGGGTTTTTTTAACAGAATTGCCCCTGGGCAGACAGCCTCCCACCTGTAACATTGACATTGACTCTTCCAATGCGCATCACTTGGCTTTTGCTCTTATTGAATTTCCTGAGGTCCTCATCAGCCCTCCAGCCTCTCTACCTCAATCTGAATGGCAGCCTTGTCCTTCAGGTTTATCAGTGTCCCACTGCTATTTAATGCCAGTCTCCAAACTTGAGGAGCAAGCACCCATCAGCTCCTCCAAGTCAGGGATAAAGATGTTAAATAACACAAGTCCCAGCACACACCACTGTGGACTTCACTTTTTTCCCCAGTCTCCTGACAGAGTACAATCCATTAACCAATAGACTTTCCTGAAAATATTTTTTTATTATTTTATTTAATTTTTTGGAAAAAAAATTGTTTATGAAAGCAAATATAAGTAATTTACTAAAAAATTAAAGACTTCCAACTGAGGAAGAACTGCATCCTGGGTCTAATTTTCTGATCTGCTACTAAGCTAGGGACTTCAGATGCACACTTGCTCCTGAAAAAAAAACAAATCTGGCAGTGAAGAGTTTTCAATCTGGAGACAAAATCAGTCTGTTTCAAATTAAAGTTGAATTTGGAATAATGATAGAGTATTGCCAGAGAAGTAAGCTGATTGATTAAAAAATGTGGGTCTGACACAGCAATAAAGGATAAGACAGGAAGACTTTAATTAATTTTATTTAGATGAAAGAGAAGTATTAGAGAAGTGGAAAGGTGTAGGAACTACCTAGTCTTCACTATGCATAAAGATAGCAACACCTGAACAAGGTGACATCTGGATAAGGTTTACTATGCCATACTCAGCAGATGTTAAATTAAAAGGTATTCTGAGAGAAAAGGGCAGGTTGGAGACCTGCTCATAAAGGTCAAGCTGGTACAATCACTGACAAATTGATCTATTGCTAGGTATAACTGTGAAAGCTGCATCCTCGAGGCAGCAAACATGAAGTCATCAGAGCCCTTTGAGATTTGGTATGGCTGATATACATTGAAGACATCAGTGCAGGAAAGAAGACAAATGAGCATATATTGCAGCAGTGCAGAAAGAACCATTTACTGCTCCCAGAACATCAAGGAGAGAAAGCTGAAATATTTCAGGGACATACCAAGGAGAGCGGAGATCGATCAGCAAAAACAATAGTGCGAGACAGAACTGCAAGCAAAAATGGAGGCGCGGATTGGGACAGCAACATAACAGAAGGGAAATTTCCTCAAGCAATGAGGGGATGTCAGGTCTTGTGAATCACAATACAAAGGGCTAGTGACCTCCGAATTTAAGGCAGAGCTTGGTAATGATGGATATAGGTAATTTATCAAAGAATAATGTCAGCTGGTAAGCAGCCTAGTTAAGAGACACATGAAATGTAGCCTTGTGTTTCTGACCCCTCAAGAGCTATATGAATAAGATGATGCTGTTTTCTAATCAAAGCTGTAGATTTCATATCTCAAAATTCTACTTCATATGAGTAAATACTTCATAATATGTTTACTAACGCCTACATATAAACAGACATCGTAACCATTCTTATGCTATGACAAATACAAAATTATATAAATTGGCTAAAAAAATTGTGGAAATTCAATTTAATACTCATAATAAATAATTCTTTTCACATTTAAAGTCACACCTTTATTGCAATAAACACACCTACCATGGCAAAGTATTATTAGTTGCTTTACAAGGTGTTCCTCAGGATTAGTGAAGCATACCATTATTTGTGATATCTTCAAGTGCTTTTCAAGAGTATTTTCAAGAACAACTCTTTGTTTTCCTTTGTTTTCCTTTGTTTTACTTCAGCGGCATATTAATGCTGAAACATGCTGCAAGACTCTCTTTTGGTATGAAGAAAAGCATAGTGATGAAAAAAAGGGAATAAAAGGAGGAAATCTTCCACATGTGTAGATGTGGATTTTGCGACAGATCTATTTGCTCGTATATCAGAAACATAATCTTGCAGTATATCTGAAAAAAAACCCATGCATTGCCTGCACTTTGAGAAACACAGCTATCCTTAACATGAAGGACACTATCAGAAGTACTTAATGAAGTGTTTCCCAATGAAAACCACCAATGCTAGGACACAAATCTGTTTAACAGATATGAATAGTCTCTGAATGAGAATCACCCCACCAAGCTGGAATCTTAGGTACTTAGATACTAGAACAGCTTCATTGAGCACACAAAATGTAAATGCAGAATAGGTACCTGAATCAAACAGAATACCACAAACTGGTTTTATAAATCTCAGTAAAATGGCATTCAGTTGCTTTTGAAGTTTGAAGTATTGGAGGAAAGAAAAATGGCAAGTCTTTTTAAGTAGATTGCAACTTCTAGTAGTATGGAGGACTTTCAAGGTTTCTGAACAGATATTTTTACTTCACTTTGCCTATTACTACATTTTAAAACACCTGTTACTTTGCAATAAGCTGGTCTTTTTCTGCCGAACAGTGACTATTCAGAGCATGTTCATTCCCTTTGCCCCTATATAGTACCTCTGAACTCAGTGTTTCCCTGTGTGACCAAAAATAGGCTGCTTCACACCCTCACAAGTAGCTTAGTAGTTTTAAATAAAATTTCATCCACTAGAAAATATGATTATGTAAACTTTAAGCTAACAGCAAACTTCTTCCCACACTATGTTATTTTACTTCTTTCTGTACCACAGTGTTGTGGTTTAGGCCGTAAATCAGCCACGCAGTTTGCTACATGGAGAATAGAAAGAATGCAGCTCCCACAGGTTGAGATAAGAACAGTTTAGTAGCTAAGTTATAACACAAACCACTACTGCTACCACTAATAATAATAGTGACAAGAGGAATACAAGGGAAGAGAATACAACAGCTCACCACGTATACCCAGCCCAACCAAGCCATGCATCCCCACCACCCCTCCGGGTCTCTGCTCTCCCTTTCTGCATCCTGGGCATGACGTGCTATGGTATGGAATACCTCTTTGGTCAGTTTGGGTCAGGTGTCGTGTCTCTGCTTTCTCCCGGATTCCCCTCCTCCCTGGCAGAGCATGAGGCTCAGAAAGTCCTTGGCCAGACTAAACATCACGAAGCCATAACTAAACAGATTGGTGTTATCAGTGCTGTTCCCAGGCCGAAAGTCAAAAACACAGTGCTGCACCAGCTACCAAGAAGGAGAAAAATGCCTGCTACTGCTGAACCCATGACACACAGACAATCAACAGGGCATATTCCTGTTGTGTACCTGTGGAATGTTTCTCCTTTGTCAAGAATAATCACTGTGCTACCAGATCTATGCTTACTCTCTTCTGCAGCCTTGTGAATCATTATCACACCCAGCATGACAGAAGACCTAAAGCAATAAATTCAGTTATATATGCACAATTTCCACACTGAAATAATCTCCTACGATCAGGCTTGTTATGGAAAGGTTATGTAGAGCAAAACATAATGAATTCCATTAGGGGGAAAAAAAAATCAATTGAATACTTAAAGAAAATAAAAATAATGCTTTATTTTCAGGCTTGATAAAATGTGAAAAAGACTTTAATATGTGGCTAGTATTTCTTCACACCAAACCTGACATTATAGCTCTGTAATGTAGGATCAGGTTTATGAAGAAAATAAACTTTCTCCATCTGATCTGCTCACTGCACTGCCTGAAAAAGGAAATTCCTCTGGGGATGTGCTAGTCCCTCCTTTCACCTAAAAGAGACAAATTACAGATGCAAAAATTGCTGATGCTCCCAATTATTGTAAACCTGTACCTATGAGCTACTGCTGTATATGCCCTTAGCTAAAAGCAGCTGGAAAGGGAGAGGATAACATTAAGTTTGGAGCATTAACTTCATCAAGCTAATTTCTCTAGGTATGTTGCACTTGGTAAATTATGGCTCCTAAATCTGAATGAACCTCTTAAGATACTTCTGTCTACACATCATGACTCCTTGAAAAGCAAGATATATTACTTCAAAAAATTTTGTGTGATTATGGATCAAAAATAAATAACACTATCTCATTTAGTTAAATAAAGTGAGTAGCTGTATAAATCAAGAATCCTAGCATGCTTTCAAAAGACAAGATGGTAAGGCATATCTAGTCCTCTATGATCAGTTTGTAAGTTCATGTACTTAAAACAAGCATTTCTTGGGAAAAACATAGAAGTCAAACTACTATATTTTCTCCCTGGAAAATATTTGATGTCTCAGAAATTTGTCAGTAAGCAGAAAATCAAGTTTGTGAACAGGTGAACCAATGTGTTTAAGCCTTGTTCAGCGTTGAATGGCCACAAGACAATCAATGAAATTTTCTATGCTCAGCGCTAGGCAGCAAGATATAACTCTCGCAACTCTCAGCACATAAGACAGCTTTAGCCTTGAGAGCATTTCTAGCTCATTCATTCCCAAAATCATATTTGTAAATCGTACTGCAAAATAAACTGTAAGGGCGTTTGGTTTTCTTTAAGGATGAATCTGTAACTAACAGAGAATTCTTGGGAGAAAACCAGCTATATTCTTGCTTTGCATCACTTTGCTGTGAGAATCTCTGACATATAGTGACCCCACCATAAAGACCATTTAAAGTTTTTTACCTTAACCATTTCTCTCAGTGTTACACCACCAAGTACACATTAATTTCAGTATTATAAATACAGATTAGTCAAGATAGATTGCAAACAATTTTAGAAGTCCACGTCTGAACTGTGGTAGTTTGAGATAAAAATAATATTATCTATGTATTCGACTACAAATTACCCTTCTGAGGTGGTGTCGTGGTTTAAGCCATAAATCAGCCACGCAGTTTGCTCACTCACTTCCCCCTTTTTTCTTCCCTCTGCTCCTGGAGGGATGGGAAGGAGAATCGAAAGAATGCAACTCCCACA
>JAOEHY010033822.1:40892-56443 GCA_025447955.1 Psilopsiagon aurifrons
CAGGCCACAAGTTGAAAACACAGTGCTGCACCAACTACTAAGAAGGAGAAAAATGACTGCTACTGCTGAACCCATGATAGGTGGAATAACAGTCACCACTGTACATGGATCTAGAAGATTCTGCCCTTAGTACTGCATCACAAACCAGTAAGACAAATTGAACTCTGCAAAGAACTAAGTAGGGGAATCTAATAAACTGAAGGCTGCTCTGATGGGTTATATTGACTGCATTTTATTTGAAAGAGGAACCTAAAATCCTGTTGGAAGCCCTCTAATCAACTCAATCCCTCCTTCACCATTAATAAATATTTGACTTCTCAACTCTGGATACTTTTATAGTAGTTTCATTCCTTCATTGACTTTAAAGGCAGATAAAACAACCTTTGACTTGTGCCATTGATTGTTAAGTTACTGGATGGATACACACTAAAGCTGTTTTTCTGCCTCCTCCCTCTATATTTTTCCTGCAAACAATTAAATGAAATGCGGAACTCTCCTGACTTTCAAAGAATACATTTGGAAAGAAGACGCCCTAAGATTAAAAATGATGTGGTTTTATGTGGTTGGCTTTTTTTGTGGAAACTTGGTGCTACTGAATTGAATTTAAACATAGCAAGGCATACAACAAAACCAGTTTTTGCTATTCAAATATACGTGTACAAATATTAATTATATTCAATCAGAATTTTGTAGTTTATCCCTTAAGACATCAATTTAAAAGGAGTGTTACTGTACTAAATATTTAGCTGCAGCTGAAATACTTTTAGAAGAGGAGGCTGGGCTGAATGAACATAAACTATTGTCCTATATCACAGTATTTTCTATGTTTACATGATTGTTACAAATATATTAAAAATTACAACATTGCAGTGTGACTCCTGAGGCTTCCTCACTGAAGTGTCTATCTGTGCATATCCAAGAATAGTTTATAATGCCTTTGTCTTTGTCAAAGGAACCCTATAATTTGACCACTCCTTATCTGAAGGACTCTCATCTTGCCCTATAATAAGTAAGGTGATCCATTACAGCCATTGTTACTTTCTTAAGTAACAGATGGAAGTGCTGGAGCCATGTTTCAGAGCTGGACGAGATAATAAGGCATTTCCTTAGAATACCATCCTAATGGCAAGATGTGCTTTCCTTCACTTCTTGAGGAGACAGAACTGATGTTTTGAGTTTGTAGAGATGAAGATCTACAGCCTTATATTCCCAGAGGGACATAAAAGGAGACAGAGTAAAAGTTGGAGGGGTTCATCCTGCAGTGTATGTATACACTATAAATGGATGCTAAAATTTCAAGAACATAAGCAATGGGAGGCTGGCAAGTGTGCATATATGAGAACAGTGTTTGAATTAATTTTTTTAGGTCATATAGAGGATGGGACTAGACTCTTACCAATGCAAAAATTTATTTAGAAGATAAAATTATTAAATCCAGGCTTAGGCAATGCTACTTTTTTGAGCACTTCTGCACACTCACAGACAAATCACCCAAGCTG
Source organism: Psilopsiagon aurifrons (assembly GCA_025447955.1). NCBI lineage: Eukaryota > Metazoa > Chordata > Aves > Psittaciformes > Psittacidae > Psilopsiagon > Psilopsiagon aurifrons. The sequence goes on from JAOEHY010033822.1 coordinate 42,392, forward strand.
TGATCTGAAACGTGCCTCCGTCAGGGTGCAGTATTACACTTGTAGCACAAAAACTGGGATGGTCTAAAGAGTGCCAATGACTCCGGTGACTTTGCAAGTGGCGACACCAGTGAGAACGTGATGGTAGTTTTCCTTCTTCCGATTTGGTACCCCACATTTTGAAGCCTGCAACATTCTCCAGAAAATCAGATCTGGCCTATCTGATTCTTGCAGCAGGTTAAGTCTCTTCTGACTGTTTCAGCATGTATAAATGAATCAGCTTTAAAGGAAAAAAATATCCTAGATATTAACTTCTCAGTCAGGGATCATCACAGAGTGGCTGCTCCTAAGGAAGAAGGCAGGAGTGGAGGGTGACTACAGCACAGACCAAGGAGTGCCCATTCCAGCAGTGCAGCCCCACAGGCTGCAGGGTCAGGCTGGGGAAGGAGCTGAGCACAGGACTGCCACAGCAGTGCTCAGGCCAGCGAACTGGGGTTGTTGGGTTCACAGGGAGGATATTTGGGGGGGGAATCCCAGATGTGACTCCTTAGGGAAATTAAGCCTCTTGGTGCACTCAGGGGTTTGACTATCTTTTTATTTCTTTTTCTAAATCAATGACATTCATTAAATCTAAACATATTTTTATCATGGTTTTTACATTATAATTATTCCCCCTTTTAAAAAGTAGTCTAGTTATGACATTTCACAATCCATGGCCTAAATTTAGAACTACGTTTACTATAACCAATTAACATTATTTACATTAAGTCTGCTGTTCAAGCAGGGTTGGTTGGTTTGGTTTTTTTTTGACTGCACTTGAAGCAGTTACAGATTAAGTACTTGAAGCAAAGTGTGCTGAGATGATAATTCAGCTGAAAGCAGCAGCAGCAGCCGCTCCTGCCAAGGAAGGGTAATATCTTTTCCACATACCTTCTAGCTATTCCTGCGGCACTCCTGGGCTATTTCCATGAGATTCTCCATCTCGCTGAAGAATATTGGCCAAAAAAATATTTAATTTGGCCTCAAAAGGCAGTTATGGACAAGATACTATGCCTGTGGTACCCCAAGAGCTCCTTGAATTAATATTCTCTCTCTTGGTATTTAATTGCAGCTCTGGGGAAGCATTTCTTGCACCATTCCTAACAGCATTTTTTGGCTCATCCAGAAGCAGCGTACAGCCTGCTGTTACTAGATGATAAACCAGGCAAGACTAAGAAAGTGGAGAATATTCATAGGTCTCAGCAGTCACTTTTCAGAAGCTAACTAGCCATCAGCAATTGCCAGTCATGCCGTAGCATCAATTATGAGTCTTTTCTAATCTTCTAATTTCTAATGTGGTTTCACAAGGCAATACTTCTGTTTTACCATAACAAAGGAGGTAAAAAGCCTTTTAAATTACAGCACTGCCTGACCCAAGAGAAGATCTGCAAAGCAACATCAGCCAACCAGCATAACATTTCAACCAAAATAAATTGGGTCACTGGGTCAGCAGAAGCTGAGAGGCCGAAAATGCAATCTTAGCTTCTAATGGCTTCTTTCTCCATATGGTCTCTGGCTTGTCAGTGCTTATTTGTAAAATAAGCCAGTGCCTTTGTAAAAACACTCTGGAAGAGATGTTAGGCATGAACTTTTACCACCAGGTGTAGCACATACTTGTCATATCATACATTATGTATCTCACATAGATAGATATTCTTCTATGATTAAATTTGTTCTATTTGGTCTTCTAACAGAGCACAGTGCAGTATAACTATACACTGCAAGTTTTAGTTGCTATTTGCAACCTGCTTTTCTTAACACCTCTTCTATCCATTCATGTATTGAGGAAAATTGTATTATGCCTCTAAAATTCACAAATGAAAATCAAAAGCAAGCATTCACCTAATTCAATGGACTTTTTAATTATTTCAAGATCTTGGCTACCCTTGACAATCTCTTGCTTCAGGATTTTTTCAAAAGTAGATTTAGAAAAATTCCTAGATACTGCCAAACAGAAACACAGAAATCCCTCACTAACATGTAAAAGGCACAATTAGTCAGTTTGGGTGACTGGAGGCAAGCAAAAGCCACACAAAAATTTAACAAATATTGAAAGAGAGTAAGACTGTCATCTTGCCAACACTATGACCATGAGATAATCAGCATGTTCTTCTCATTATGGCAACTCAAGCATGTGATTTACTCAAGCATTTGATTTGTCACAATTCTCTTTTGGCCAAAGAATAAAGTTATTTCACTGTAGTACAAGTTGGACATGTCTTATGTTTTGAGCAGCCGGATTTCAAAGTGTTGGGTGTCAACCAACTGTGCATTCAGCAAGGATTTCTAAACAAGTTCTAAATCTGCACATTGTGCATCTAGCCATGTACAGGAAAAATAACAAGAGTATATGTTTTCACGTCACAGTGCTCCAGGTTAGGATTTGTAGCAGCATAATTCCATCAGAAAGAATTGTGCCACCAGAGCCTGAGGGCACAGATTTAAGTATTTCAGAAAGTCTTAGGCTAAGACACAGTGCCACCACTATATTACACCCTGAAAGAAGAACTGCTTCCTCTACTTCTCAAGTCTCTTCTTTGAGGGATGTTAGAAAAATGTTAATCTGGTAATAAGATTCAAGTAATCATTTTCATTCTAATAGAAAATTTCTGCAGATAGCTTGCACAGCTGACTGGCTGTTGACAGTTTATTTGACTTTGTTGTTTCTGTGGGTGAAATATTGTATAGAATATTTATCAGAGGCTCTGTGTGAAACTGAAGCTTCAGCTGAAGAGCTGAGTAGGGAAAAAAAAAAAGAAAAAATTAACTGCAACTGCCTCCAGATGTAGGAAATCCAGGATGAAATACTTAAACAATAATGTGCAACCTCTCTGCTCAACATTCCTTGGCATCAGATCCCTGGATGGAAAATGATATATTCAATCTTTAAAGGCAGTCTCAGGGCAACCTGTAGCAATTAAACTGATTTCATGCATGTCCACAATAACTGAAATTATAGTAAAGAATAGAATTAGTATTGTTATGGATGATATGGCAAAAGGAGGGAAAAAAATAAAATATTTTTACTACATTAAAGTTACATCTCAGTATTCCAAGAGCCCACATCTCTCCCCAGGCTTTTGAAGAAAATAAATTACTTGGCAATAACAAAGTTCACACACAACTACATGCGTAGATAAAAGATAGGAAGCAAAGAACAGAAGTAAATAATCAGTTTTCCCAACAAAACAGTGTTAAGAGGGATGTGCGATTTGCACAGCTCAACATGAAGAAATATTTTTCCAGAAGAGATATGTACAGAAAAAGAGCAGTTTCCCCTCAAACCTGCTTGCTGAGGCAGTCGTGTTCCTGCTAGAAATATTTTTCCACTTTTCAGAAAAAAAACCCCAAAAAAAGACAACGTGTATATACATCAGACCAATAATATAGAGTACTATTCCTAACAATAATAACATGCAAGGTATTTCTTTGATTTTCCCAATCTCCAAGGAGGTAAGGAGTTTGAAAGTAAAAGTCACCTGTGCATTTCTTGTGGGTATTTTGAAACTCATATGATGTAAAACATAAACAGGTCTTAATGAGTAAATCAGGCAAGGAGAACGGCTCTCACTAGATCACCATCAATTTACCATGAACAATAAAGCCACAGTAATTAAAAATTTCTTTACCTTGAAATTTTGGTGCTTATAATAAGGTGGATTTTTTTTCTAACAGAAAATTAAAACTGGAGAGTAAAAACAGAAGTTTAATTACCCAGTAAAGAACACAGGATACTTAAATAAGGTAAATTTATACCCAGATAGGAGAGAACAAGAATTCTGAGGATATTGAAAGATTAATTTCACTTACATTTAAATTTTTACCATTATTACCTTCACAGGATAATTGCTAAAATGCCCAACATATCGATGCTGTAAGAACAAAAAGATAGACCGAATGAGCATGTGATCTAATATAAGCAAAATATACAGAATTTGGAAAATGGGAAAGCATAAAAAAACCCCAGAGCCTGGAAACTGAACAGTATATTCACCTATATGAAGAGTTTAAGGTATTTTGTGGTAAAAATATGTACATATTTAAGGCAAACAGCATAGGATCAGTTTCTAAATTAATCACACACATTTTTGAAAACATGATAGCTTTACACTATTTGAGTATTTCCCATAAGTAACTTATCAAAATCTCATATGGACGCTTTTAAGATTTATCTGGACAGGACTCTGTGACATCTAGTCTAGGTCATGGTTGGCCTAGAGGTTGGACTAGGTGATCCTTGAGGTCCCTTCCAACTTGGTATTCTCTTTGTGTTTCACTAACCAGGTATGAATTTTATGTAACTTTTGTGCCTTGGGTTTTATTACAGAGCAACTGCAGACAAAACACAAACCGTCTTGATCTTTCACCTAGATTACTGCCAGAAGAGAAGTTTTATGATAGATCAGTTAAGATTAAAATGGGTAATGTGCAAAGATGAAAGGACAGTTGCATGCTTAAAACATGTTTCTAGGACTTTGAAAATTTGCATTTAAAACCTAGCTCTGCAGCGTGGCTCCTGTGTGAGCCCAAGCAATTAATTTTGAGCCTAATTCTATGAAGAGCACAGGAGTCATTGTCAGAGTTGTAACACTTCCTGAGAGAACAGACTGCGAAGCATGACAGATCTTGAGCTCTTCTGAAAATAGGGGCAATAAGCACCAAAATGGAAGGCAGAGAACACAGAACCATGCTTGAGATACCTCCTGGATCATCAACTCCCCAAATCATCAGGAGAATAAATAATTCTAATGAAGACAACTTGCAACACAATATTTTTTATAAACTGCTATAGTTCCTCTGAAAACAGCCTTCTTTCAATTAGAAGGCTGTTTCAAATTTTCACAGCATTCACAGTTCAAGAAAACTCCAGGTTTCTTCTAATTTCTCATTTAAATTAATTTATGTCCTTGTGCCAACATTAATTTAACTCAAATACATCTTCTCCATTCCCCCTGCTGGTGATTAACTATATCTTTTTCAGTCTCCACCTTGCAAGGCTAAGTAAGTGAGCCTCTTTTTCCAGCCTCTTCTCAGAGAATAGTTTCCAAACATTTGACAATTTTTCTTTCCACCACTTCCACTTTTATAAATGTATCTTTCTCAGTACTGAGCACTAACACTCAGAGGCCTTATGAGACAAGTATCTCTCTACCTCAACTAGAAATACTTTGCTCAAAATGTGCTACGAGCATTTGGTCTTTTCATGACCACGTATGTGCACATTTTTTTCTCTGTGTTGTATAGATAAAGAGCCATTACCTTATCAACTCTCAGTCCCTAATTCATGACAACATCCTCTGTGCTATTAATACTCTTTCCTTATAATACTATTATGCTAAGTTCTCGTGGTCATTCAGTTTTCCTAAGAAATTATATTCTGATCTTTGTTTCCATTAAGGATATTTTGTGACCTTAGTCATTTTTACTAGCATGCGTCTACTTCTGCCCATTTTATTTATGGCAATATTAAACAAAACAGTCTAAAGCTGCATCTTTGAGAAATTTCTGTGCAATGACTTCCTTCCAATCCACCAGTTCTCCTTTCAGCTTTGCCCAACATAGCCTTTTTTTATCCAGATCTTTACACACATAATAGTATTTGCATTAATCCTCAGTTTCTGCTGTTGAACTAATAACCTCTTATGAGGCACTATATTCAAAGACTGCATTATATTCTAGATAGATGAGATCTGCTGCAGTTCACTTGTCTGGAAAATCAGTTATCTTCACTTAGGAAAGTATCACATTAGCCTCACAGATACTGAACTTGGTAAAATCATATTGTGCATTACCTCATTTTTATTTACTTCCACATCATAAGCTCTTCTTCATTTCTGTAACCATTCCAAATGTTGTATATCGCTAAGTCTATATTAACAAGTCTGTAGCTGGTAAATCAGTTTTTTGTTTTCTTAAACATAGATTCATATACATGCTACATTTCCTACTTTCCAGTCATACTGATAATTTCGAATTCCACAGATGCTAGAATAGATATTCTTGACAGCAAATAAGAAAATTTACATTCAAACTTCTTCAGTGCTCCAGCCCAAAGACCATTTAGTCCTAGACAGAAGCATGATTCTGAAAAAGGCATGTAAAATAGAAGAGATCTTCTGAAAATCTGACCCTGATTATTGACAGTGAGTGTATCTCCAAAATGGGCATACTTCCCCTGCAATAGGTTTCATCTATCTATCTTTAAACAATAAAATTGATAGTAAGTCATTTTATGTCTGAATACATCTCTAAAGTTTCCAAACCCCCATATATAAAGGATGTTAGAAATGTTTCTCAACTCCACTCAAAAATTAATTGTGGTTTGAAGAAAATACCCCATAAAAACTCAACAAGCTCAGCCTATGCATCATTTAACACCTCCACATCCATACATCTGTCCGTGGTCCTGTACATTCACCCCCCTCAAAAAAACACACAAACCAAAAGCACAATAAAAACAACAACAATAAAAAAAAAAAAAAAAAAAAAAAAAAAAAAAAAAAAAAAAAAAAAACAAAACACTGACAGGAGACCAGATTATAGCATTGAAGTACAGGAAGAATTTCAGACACTAAAATACTTAAGCAAAGCAAAAAATGGCTAAAAGTCAAGGCAGATTAATTTACATTAGAAACAAAAGATGCTTATTTTTAACAGTGAAGGTGGTTAAGGAATGGAACAAAACCTCAAGAGGCAATGAATTGCCTATCTTTTTATGTCATCAAATCAGAAGCCTCTTCGTATGGCAGAGCATAGCAGCACTGGCAGCATGCTAAAATGATATACAGTTTGAGAGCCTCTAATCATGTTAGTATACAGCTAGTGCCAGGGCTGGTGAGCTCTGTCAAACATTTAGACAGCCAGCAAAGGAGAGCTGTAGCAATCAGCATGCTCCAAGAGATGTACCTACCTAAACATGTGGCAGATCATACTAAAGAAAATTGCTCAAGAAATCAAGGTAGAAGGAATTTCAGTCTGGGCAGCATAGAAGCATTTCTACATAGCCTTTTCTAGATAAACTGCTGAAAACTGATGGCAAAGTAGCACTTGTCTTTAATTAAATATACAATAGCACACTTACTAAATATACAAAAAGCTGAAAAATCAGAGATTGCCAGTACTGATGGAAGGAAACAAAACAAACAACTGCAATCTCAGCCGAGTGTTTCAAAACCAAAAGAATCCAGTAAAGTACAGGTATTTCAGAAACATTATAAAAATTTAACTGCTCTTGAAATAAAGCATCAGAGAGCATGAAGGAAATCAAATCTCAGGTCTTTATGCAAAACAGGTCCTTCACATGTCAAAAAATAGATACAGTTTTTAAAAGGCCTTAAAAAAATCACAGGGTTTATTGGCAATGTCTATCAAGAAGAATGACATTTTAAAGCATTATGTTGTCAACCTGGAAGAGGTACTCCAGAGCACAGAGACATGATAATAAAAGAACCTCATCTGCAGGTGCACTTCAGCTCATACGACTACCTGTGGTCACATAAGATGGACACCTTTTATGTTGCATAAGGACACAAATGATTACCTGACATAACTTTGACCACTTTTTAACATGATAAAACTACCATCACAGTGTCTATTGTGACTACGTGCCCTTGTGGAAAGGAATAGTAGTTTTTGGTTACATCTGCACTGAGAAATTAAACAGTGCTGGAGAATGATCCTAATCACCGTAATTTGCCTTTCTTCGCTATTAAATTGCTGCTAACAGACTTTATGCCCATACTGTGCTTGCCCAAACAGTTCTTAAATATAGTTTCATAACATGGGCGAGGAACCATTCTCAAAAGATAGTCTGGAGGCAGGCAAGCTACTTTAGATCAACAGAGATTCTGACAGTATAGATTTTTTCATGCCAGTTTGCTCCACTATCCTTTTCTTAGTGGTAAAGGGACACCTTCGTTTCACTTCTGATAACTAAAACCTTTGTTTAATTGCTTCTAATTCCTTTTGTGCTAAAAGATAATAAATACATTGAGATAGTCTCAAGTACAAGCATCTTTAAAACACAAAAAGAATTCAGAGTAACAGCTGAAATGCACAGAAATAGCTGTTCTCTAACACAAAAAGCAAAATAAATACATAGACACAAGTAACTGAGAAGTCAGACTCAACAAGAAATTGCTACATTTTAATATAAATTACCAAACATAAGTAAATTTTCTGTAGAATTGCAAGACATACTTACAAGGATGCAAGATCTAAGTTATGTAGAGGTATGCATATTTATGTGAAATGGCATATTAATAAAAATTTTCAAACTATTAATTGCACTTTACTTATGCCAACAGGATGTTAAATACCTGATGTGCTTACCTCAGTCAACATCTTGAACACTCAAAAGGATGTATGGAAAGCAGTAATAGATTTAGTGATCATTTGGATGTTATGGTTTAGGTTCCATCTGTTGATTTTCTTCCCTGTGTGACTGCTCTTTTAGTTACTTTAAAAATATGCTGAAGTTCAAGTTAGATATTTTTAAAATATGTTCAGGTGCTCTAATTATAAGTTACAGTAATCACTTTAATCATCTACAAATATATCCCCTCTATTAAAGCTGCACTGTATCAATGGCAATACCTTGATTCTTTTTCAATTGTTGTTCATTCTATCATTCACCGTAGTTTTTATTCAACATACAGAAGCTTTCCAATGGTGGAGTTTAGCATTTGGGATGGAGAAGGAAACACACAGCAGAATACAACAATCTCCCCAATTTTTACCCCTATATACAATATTGCTGTGGCAGCTGCCCAGTTCAGCGGGGAGCCCCTTTCAAGGCAGGGCTGCTGGGGCAATGAACAGCACTGGTGGTAGCAAGTGCTAGAGCAGGAGTACTTCCTGTCAGGGGTCTACCAGCAGCTTTATCTCTCTCATTCAAATGAGCTTGACACTGAAGGTGTCTAGGACATCCATAGCATAGTAAACAGTGCTTAGCCATAGATTTGCACCTTATTTTGCAATCATCCATACTGTCCAATTATCAGCAGGCTTCCTCACATAGATGTGGCACATGCCATGCACCGAGGAATATCTTGTGAAAAAGCAGGGGCAAAGAGCTCATCAGGGGACCATTTGCAAGAGGCAGAATAGATGAGTTCACCCATTCTGGGGAGGAAAAAATTTAACCATATACATGTAAGCCTGTTAATGCTTAATCTTATCAGCATAGAACAATCCCAGACACGCTCTGTCTAGCTTATATGCAGTCCTACTGCTTATAGCAGCAGTTGCTCAATAAGAGAGAAGAAGTAGACTCACTGCAAAAAGGAAAGGTTTTCTGCATGTTTCATTTATGGCTGATACATACAGCTCTATTCATCAGTTTGCTGCTGTCCTTCCTGGGGTCAAGGTCGCTGGCTGCCAGTTTAAACAAAACCACTATGCTCAAGGACATGCTGGTAACATCCGCAGAAAAGTAACCAGCCAGCCAACAGCTACAAATTTATATAGAGGTGTAATACAACGGGAGAAACCAGGTGCTTCCATTGCTGCAGAGCATTGTTTAAATAAAGCGCTATACTCAATGATCGGGTTAGATGCAGCATTACCACTATCACTATTCTTCATCAAGTGCATCCCAAATAATGATGCAACACTCTATGTAAAAGCATTAAGCTAATGCAAGACTGATACAAAAAATGTATCAGTCCAAGACCCACTGAGGAGAGCAGGTAAACAGCCACACATGCCAAGACACCTTTGGTATACAGATCTGTATTGAAAGAAAGAGAGAGAAAGGGAAAGGGAAAGAAAAAGAGAAAGGAAAAGAGAGAACTGACCATGAGGTTTCTACCTCTCCCACTGCAGAAGATGGCACCAGGCCAGGCATAAGTTCTGACATGGCTGATGGAGTACACAGGAGTAGTCAATACTAACATAAAACTTAAAGCTTACTATGTTTTCTAGATATGGGCAATATATGTATATTTGTTAAAGTGTTATCATGTCAGCCTCTGTCTTCTGCAGCAGTTCTTCAACTCTAGAATTTAATAACTTCCACTGTAGCTTACTTAACTGCAAAAGTTCAAAGAAAGAAGGCTGTTAACAGTGCAACTGAATGCTGCTGCCAGTAAATGGCCAACAAAGTCAACCATTCTCACCCTTATGTCCAGTAAAAAAAGGATCAAGAAAAAAAACAATAACAAAACCTGCAAAAAGGGTCTGAGGAAGAAAGCACTTTACCTACAGCTTCAGCAGTAACCAGGGATAAGTCCTTGACAGAGTTTCAATGTCTCAAATTCACAACAACAGCAAACAAACCAACAGAAACCCAAACAAAAAACCCCACAAAAACAAAACAAAAAAAAACCCACAAACATACAAAAACTCATAAAGAGAAATTCCATGCAAATTAGTCTCGTTTTGATTTATCCCTTTGCTCCCTTTTACAGCAGTTCTCAGAAAAATAAGTAATATTTTCTGTATGCACTGAGCAGACACGTGCTCTCGCTGCACATGCCCTGAGCTGTGGCTTATTCTCAGGCTTATTTCCTCACCACAACACCACACAAACCCAGCATGTTTGCTGGTGGTGTGAAGCAAAGGGAAAAAAATCTGGATATGCCTGGAAAAAGCACCTTAAGTGGCAACCAGGCCATATGCCTTAGCTCAAAGGGGAGAGAAGACTGCAAACCCTGCCCTAAAAGAGATGTGTTTAGAACCAATCAAGAGGAGTTTAAAGAGTTGCTGCTATTTTCACTACAACATGTGAACTCTGAGTCACTGTAAAGAATGGAGCTACAAGGTAAATAACTCAATGGACTTTTTCAAAGGAGAATTATAGAATACAATGTTCTGGCTCAAATTTATAACGTTGATGCATGAAAGTTTCCTCACAATAATTACTTACAAATTCAACCATTAAAAAGACAAAGAAGAACACAAATTGCAGCTATCTCTCAAGTCTACAGCGTACAACTTATTGCACCAATTGTTTGCGCTTGAATTCATGGAAGTCAGTAAGAAACCTGACTCTAGCTTCAGAAACCCTTATTTAGATTCGCCATTGGAAGGGGGCTGTTCTGGCATTGTGCATGATCTGTAATTATCCTGAAATGCAGTATCTGTCATTAGGAAGTCATTTGCAGTATATCCTGCTTATAAGAGACCTGTGGCAATTAGCACTTCGTTGTCCTACTGATGATGTGCTGGCTGGCAACACTCACAAACATGGCTGCTCTGTCCCACTCCTTCCTCTTTGCACTTCATATATTTTACTCTGAGTCTGATTTCTGAGTTCAGACACATGGCTCACCCTGCAAACTTCCAGAGTCCATGAGAATATCAATTTTCACTCTGCAGTTCTGTGTTGTAAACACTGCTGATATCTTCAAGCTTTAGCAAAAGGTTCAAATGACATTTCTGGGAAGATAAAGAAAATAAAAATTCAGTCAGGGCCAGAATCTGGGCCCCTGATGTGGACTTCACAGTCCAATCAGGAGCAGAAGGATGAGGAAGAATATTCTCCAGCAAATAAATTCACTCCACAGAAAAGGGATGTTCTCTGGAAAGAGAAGGGTGAAAGAAAGAGGAAGGAAAAAGGCAAGTGAGATGTTGCTTTCCAAAAAGGCTAAGATTTCCTTGAGAGCTAAAGAACATGCTTATAAGGTACTGTAGGGCATAAGGGGAGGACTTTGCTTAAGACTTATCACAGAATCACAGAATTTCATCTCTTGAATAAAACTCTATATTTAATCATTTCAATCTATACTTCTTCCAGGCCTGTACAGAGAAAGATGGCTTGCTCAAACATGAGGTCACACCTGTAATTGAAGCTACCTGTGAAGCAACAAAAGCATTTCTGCATAAGATGGAGACTCTGACAGGGACTTCACAGTCTTCTGGTTATGCAGCTGAGAAATACTGAAATTAAAAAATATTACTGCTCATGGCCATTACAATTAGAAATGGCATGGATACTGAATAGCTATTATAAGAATTCACTGCTTGATTCTGTATTTGGATAAGACAAGAAACAAATTTGATGAGACTTATGGTCTAGATGATGCATTAATCTTATTTTAAGTCCTTGTATAGTTTGATTTCTACTCACAGACCACAAGTTGTTTACACTAGGCCTTATCAAAACACATAACAAAATGCTGTTGCAAAATATTTGCAATTTAAACATAAATCATAACAGACAGACTAGTAGTGACAGTAACTCAGAAGGGTCAAAACACCCCACAAATGATAGATGAGGTCATTTTGTCCAATACAATCTCCGCACAATACTTCTTCTGCTGTTAAGTTCAGGAACTGAAACCTATAATCTGTATTTATCTGGGTGCTATTTTAAGCATCACTTATAATGTTGGATATTTGGCTCAATCTCCATTTACAACATCTCATATCCCATAGTGTGGAAAACTTCCAAATCAAAACTCTTTTCCTTCAAAAAACCCGTTTCAAGACCCTGTGTATTTGGACTAGGAGCTTGTTCTGAAAAGGGTAGTGCAATCAAGAGGACCTTAACCTTTTCCTCCTGGAAGTGATATACAGCATGGAAAAATTTAAATGTTATTACTTGCAGACAGTGCTGCAAAAATTATCTACCAACTAAGGATGGGAAAGGGAAAAGGAATTAGGAATTAACTTAATGAAACTTAAGCTCTGACTGGGAGTCATTTGTAGGAGATAGCTGCCACTTTCACTATGAGTATTTGTAACATTAGAAAGTACTTTCATTCTCATTATAAAATTATTTTAATAAAAAAATAATTTTTATGTATAAGCATAACATATTGACATACCCTTTGCAATATTCCATTGCTCTGTTACAAGATAAAAGGTACTTCTGGGATCATCTTGATTTAGACTATCTACAGCTATTCCTCTGCAATTTTTCTTCAAGACCATAAGGCCATAACCAGATGTCTGTAGATAGCTTTTTCTTATTTGTCATGTGCATGCCCTTGAAAGCATATTGACAGAAAGAGCCAACTTAAATTACAGTTTTTGAAAGTATCCCATAAGAATTCAAGATACATGTTAATTAAATGAGTAAGAGAATCTAGATAACTTCTGAGCCCCTGAAGCAGTCTGCTACTAAATAAAGGGGGCCAGGGCCCATTTTCTGGCCCTCTGGCAAAAGGCGCTGCATGGCTTGAGCTCTAATGCTACATTCTCCTCTCTCTCCTCACCTGCAGAGAGGGTGATCCATATGGCCGCAGAACTACCTCAATAACATGCTAACAGATAAACTGTATGGTCAGTCATGATTCTCAAATTTGTATCCTGGCCTTGTTTACTTCTCTAGTCCAGATACAGGTCATAGAAAAGTATTAACTTTCTTAGTGAGGGGGTAGGGAGATGAAAGGAGAGAAGCAAATTACAAAAGGTTTTGAATTTGAGGACATTTTTTAGCCAAGTGAATAGCTAGTCTTCCTGCATCATTATGTTTACCTCAACCAGCACAATCTAGTCTTTTCAAAGCTAACCAAGACATTAAAGGCGTGTCTCCAGAATACCCTGTTTTGAATAGAATCTTTCCACTCTTAAGAGCATTTCTCTTAAGAGCATTTCATACACTTAAAAACAAATAAGCAGCAGCAGAGAGAGTGAGCAAACTACAGAATTAGGAAGTGATAATAAAAGCAATAAAGACAGTTCCTGACATAATTGTCTCTCCAGCATCACAGTTGATTGGATTTTCCAGACCTCCATTTTGAATTTGAAAGCTGTCACTGGAAGTTTCCAGGTATCAGAAGGTTGGTAGAATACTAGATCATGTCCAACTTGAATCTCCACATCATCTAAGATTGGGATCCAATCCACTATCATTTTATGTTGCATAGATTTGGGGGAATAGGCAAATGAGTGTAACCAGGAAGAACACATGGATAATTATAGTTACTTCTTCTCCTAGTCATCTTCTTACTAGTCGTGGTTTAAGCCATAAATCAGCCACACAATTTGTTCACTCACTTCCCCTTTTTTGTTCCCTCTGCTCCTGGAGGGATGGGAAGGAGAATCGAAAGAATGCAACTCCCACAGGTTGAGATAAGAACAGTTTAG
>JAOEHY010033823.1:0-25133 GCA_025447955.1 Psilopsiagon aurifrons
GAGGACACCAGAACTGCACACAATTCTCCAAGTGAGGTCTCACAAGAGCAGAGTAGAGGGGCAGGATCACCTCCCTCTACCTGCTGGTCATGCTCTTTTTGATGCAGGCCAGGATACGGTTGGCTTTCTGGGCTGCAAGCACACACTGCAGGCTCATGTTCATTTTCTCATCGACCAACACCCCCAAATCCTTCTCCGCAGGGCTGCTCTGAATCTCTTCTTTTGTCTTCATTCAAAATATTGGAATGAAAATGGGGACTGATCTCTTGTTTCGTTAAAATTTCTCTTGCAACCATAAGAATAACCACTGTAAATATCACTATGTTTAATGTGCAGTGGCACATTATACCCTGATCTGCTTGTGTAAAATCATGCCAAGCTTGTGAATTACTTTCACAGATTGGTAGTTTTATCTGGCTAAAGGGGTAGTAATGGTTCTATGAGCCATACCATCTCAAGGACAAATTTATGATACACCTTTTCTAGTAACAATATTTCCAAGTTTGAAAGGTATTGGAAAGTCAAAAAGAAAAAAAGGAAAGATCCAAAAATGGCCTCATGTGCTAGCATGTTTTCTGGCTGGTGTCTGCAGTGCCCATCTTGGAGCAAAGCACAAACCTGGAACTTCCAATGATAGCCTTCTGATCAGCGCAGGTACAGGCATCAAAGATCTAGCTGCGATGCAATTACATTGCCTTAGTGCACAGCCAAGGGGGTTTTGAGGTAGGATGCTCAGGAAGAAAAAAAAGCAACAAAACATCAGCTGTTGTCTTACCTACTGCAAGCAGCTATTAAAGCAAAAGTATTTTCCCTTCGGAACTTACCCTCAAAAATGTTCAGACTGAATTTGGTTTTACAGAAAGGTTCTCCAATATTATAGTTGATTATACTCTCAGTCCAGCCTTTGGAAGGACTGTCTGAAATCAGCACTCTGACTTACAATATAAAGGAACAATATGTTATTTTGTAAGGAAAAATAGCTACAGTGAGATGTGGTTTTCTTACCCTCTTAGTTCTTTCATACAATGCTAGTCTTTATTATATGTTGACAGAGTGAAAGCTAAGGAATTTGTCTTCAAATACAAGCCTTATGTTCTTAGAACCTATTTCCAAAAGCCTAGTAAACCTATTTGGCAAATTACTGTAATTATTTTTTCATTCCCTTGTCCATTATGGGAAGTACAAGTGTGCAGCATAATTACAAAGGGATTTGTCCACTGAGTAACATGAGCAAACGTTCCATCTGTATTTTCCCCTCAGATGTAGATATTTCAGGTTTAAGCCGGTTAAACAGAGGGAAAATTGTGCTTACTTCAGAGTGTGTTGATTACAGAGTTGCTGAGACAGTGGGAAGCTTCACAGGTGCAGTGGGTCCTATAAATTATCTGTTTCTCAGTAAAATGAAAATAAATTGTTTCCTTAGGACCAATGTGTTTTCTTCACTAGAAAAGAAGGAATAGTAAATGTGCCTCAAATGCTCATTGCATGAAAGTGACCAATAGCCTCCAAAATAAAGAATGGTTGAGAGGTCTGTAACCAAAAATAAGTTCAGTGCCTTATGTGAACGGTGATGAAAGTGCATACCATTTCTTATAGTGACTTTAAGGCTAATCAGTCCTTTTCCTCGAAATTCCTTCAATGTGCCAGTGTAAGGACCTCACTCTCGACAAGGAAGCAGAGGCCTTGGTGAAACAGTTAAATAAACATATCGTTATTGTCCAGCTTTAGAAGAGGATATTAAATTACATACCAGGAAAACGGGCCATGCCTGTCTTCAGCATTTGAATACGTCTGAGTCCTCATTTTTCTGTGTTCAGTTTTGATTGCCTACAGCCCCCAACTTTGGTTTATTTATCTAAGTTTTATTCCAACAAAAACTCAGTGAGATCAGCTCTCCTCTCAGTTCCACGAAGGCAGCTCAGTTGGAAACGTGACTCAAGCAATCAAGGACAGAAGTGAATCCGTTACCATTTTCTGAGGTATCCCCATGTTTATTTTTACGGTCAGATTTTTTTAAAGTCCTTTCAAATAGGATCAGGGGTTTTTATAATGGGAATGCAAATTATAGTGCAGGTGTTTGAAACTTTTATAAGCTTTCATGTGGGCAGGGGCAGCTTTAATGCTTTTTGACTGATGAGGATCTTAACAAGAGATTTTGTATTAGATATATCATGGAATCTTAGAAGAGTTAGGGTTGGAAAGTACTTGAAGATCATTTAGCTCCAGCTTCCCTGTCATGGGCAGGGACACTTTACCCTAGACCATGTTGCCCAAAGCTCTGTCCAACCTGGCCTTGAACGCTGCTAGAATGGAGCATTAGCCAATTCTTTGGGTAACCTGTTTCAGCGCCTCACCACCCTGCTTATATGTGTGCCTGTGCATATAAAACCATGGAGGTTTGACAACACAGTGCCATACAAAACACAAATAGTGTCAGTTATTCATTATCAAAATAGTACTAACAAGAATATTAGATATTTTTATGTTGGAAAATATTTTAAAAAAAAAAAAAAGCCCATTATCCTGTAAAAGACTTTATAACATACTCCCATATGCAACTTCCTTTTGGGTAGTCAAGGTTGCTCCATAGCTGACCCTGTGACCTTGACAGCACCAGTGAAATCCCCATGGTGACTGCTGCAAGGGTGGGCTCTATACCTAACAAACTCATATGCCTACCGTTCTTTTGGTGATGGGCTTTGTGCCCCCACACGTCCCCTGACAGAAGATCCTGGAACCAGAGGAGTCAAACTGGGTGTAAAGAGAGCAGGATAGAGAGCCTGTGAGGGAAGGTGAATGTGGGAAACAAAGAGCAGTTCTGGAGTGAGCATGAATTTTCCGTGGTGGCCAAA
Source organism: Psilopsiagon aurifrons (assembly GCA_025447955.1). NCBI lineage: Eukaryota > Metazoa > Chordata > Aves > Psittaciformes > Psittacidae > Psilopsiagon > Psilopsiagon aurifrons. The sequence continues at coordinate 2,853 of JAOEHY010033823.1, forward strand.
GGGTGGGCTAGGGCAGGAGAGGGAAGGAGATGAGAGAGGATAAGTCTGAAAGCTTAGTCAGGGCTACGTGGATGATTACTGGAAGTAAAATTGGGGAAAGCAGAAATGGAATGAGAAGAAAAAATGACCCAGGAAAAAGAAGAGAGGTAGGAAATGATTGGTAGGAAACACAGGTGATCAAAGAGACTCTGGGAACAGAGAGGGAAGGATGGGAAATCATGAGAGGAGAAAAGGGAGGTAGGACAAAGATGGTGGCTAGGAGGGAATCAAATGACCAACAGAATGTATATGACCAAAGTATGAGGGCCTCAGATAAGCACAGCAGCACTGCCACTGTGAGATTAAAAGCAAAAAGTAACAAAAAATATTCCTCAGTATTTAATTCCATGATTGGCTTTAGCTATCAAATGACAGAAAACAGCTGCATTTCATAAAGCAACAACTGGGCTGCAGTTGTAACCTAATCTTTGCATTTGACACTTAGCAAAAAAATATTTTCCCTGCATATGTGATCCAGTTATATGACTAGTACTGCACTGATGAAATCAGTGAAGTTGTAAACTAAGTTGTTAATAGCGTCTTTTGTCTGTGTGTTTTTCCTTTATCATTCGATCAGAGAGAGAAAAGACAGGTTTTAAAAGGCTGGGCATTGTCTTTCAGAGTTGATGTGTTTGTCCCACTCACCCACAGATGTATGGATAATTGAAAAATAAAACCCTTACAAAAAAGATCAGCTAACAAATGAAAAGAAGCAGTACTTGAGGATAAATATTTATCACAAGTTACGTGGTTATTCTTTCAGGAGCTTAAAACTTATGAGTTTGTTTACAGGAATGTTAAATCTGAAAATATTTTAGCAAAGCAGACAGTGGAGTTCTTTAGATATGCTCATGCACTCCTTCTGTCACTTGCCCAGTGTTTGAAAGCTGTTATTATCTCACTGCAACAAGCAGTATTATGTATAATCCTAAAGATAAAATTCTTGCTGAGGGATACAGGTAATTAAATGAGATGTTCTGTTTCGTTCAGAGGAGCTAATGCAAGAAATGAAACGTCTTTGTATGCATTTATGGTGGTGCTTTTCACCGCCACTCGTTTTCTAATATTGTATGAATGAGCTCAGAGAGCTGCAGTGGGTTTTTGCTGCTGTCCATAGCCATTTTGCAGGGTGCGGGACAAAAGTGGAAGGAGAAAATATGACCAGTGACAACACATCTACCTTGCTGCCTTGTAAAACTGAGGAGTTCCCTCTTAGAAAAAAACATTGTGTGCTAAATCAAAGCTCTACAAAACTGAACATAGTCATCTGAGAAAAAGTGAGACAATATATTGAAAGGATCTCAGTTTATCTTTCTTCTGGTTGAAAAATTAAACAATTTCTGAACCTGAAACTTAGCAGACACTCAATATTTCTTACTTAGTATTAAAGCCACTTAACCAGAAGATTGCAGAAGGTCTTTTACTAATTTTTACACCCTCTGCATTTTTTTTCCCTTTTAAGTAGTAACCTAGGAAAAATTATTTTGGTGCAAATTAAGATGGATCAGTGAAACCACACCACACATTTGTGAAGAATTAAAATGGCCACAATCTCATTGAGTTCACTCACACTGTTAAAGCTGCAAGGCAGATACCATTTCTACAGTTCTGGTAGCTTCAGTCCAGAGCAGTTAAAATGCTGCAGTACGCTATACCTCTCACCCAGGCTGCAAGCACAGATTCCTTTCTAAATACCTGTGGTGAGGAACCCCAGCCCCAAATGCAGAGGTGCTTTTTTTATATCAGTGTGCCACTTCCTAGACACAATAAACAGATCCATTGGAAAGCAGGAGTCATTAATTCTGATGCTCATGGAATTGCATGCTTACCTGTGAAAAGTTTTTTAATCTGACATCATTAAATTACTTCAGCTCCTACTTTGTCCCAAATGAAATCAGGCTTTTATGAAAAATTCTGCAGGTGATTAATTGGTTTCAAAGCCTTCTGAATACACTCTGCATTTCCACTGGTATTAGTCTCCTTTTCACAGGAGAGAAATGAGGTTAGTGGAAACCGTATTACACCAGCTCACTTCTGAATTAAACATGCTTGAAATAAATGTCATTACTTTTCCCAGTTTACAACTAAACCTCTTAGACTGAGAAAACTTACAGCCTTCATTTTGTCACTGAGTTTTGTAACATTATTCCATGTCATGGTACAAAAAATTATTTGATGCATTGTAACATGAAAACAATATTGAAATATAGTGCTTAGAGACCAAACTCTGTTACATGCACGCTGCAATTATGTGTGACTTTATTAGCATTTCACCAGCAGTATCTAAAGGACTCTGAGCTTCACTGAATAAAGGCTTTAGGTGCCTAAAGAGACTTCTATCTCCTTTTATGGGATTTGGCAAACTACGTTCAAATCTGCAATCCAACATGTCATGCTCAGCTACTACCCATCCTTGTATTCACTAGACTCCAAAGGCACCAAAGGATTTGACCTTACAGCTCTTTAATTGCTTAGAGCTGTTGTTCTGTGCTTTACTGGAACTGACCTATTTCCGATAGGGCTGAATGACTTTGCATCTAGCTCACATCTACCAAAATTATTTCATTCCAGAAACTGCAAGTGAAAGTCCTCACCTGTAACCTCAGACACCTACCATGCAGAAGAAGGGCTGAGCAGTTAGACAAGGCTACCTCTGCAGTTAACGTGAAGAAGCAGGCACTGTGAGAGAGCTGCCCCTCTGATCTACTTTAGTTCTCTGCATTAGGATGCAAGGTGCTGCAATTACTCCAGTCACTGTACAGGATGTCTAGGAAGACTGTTTCAGATTTAGATTTCTGCACTGTAATTATTCAGGTGAATACTCAAATAGCTTTCCTCCCCATATTACATGACACAGTGGGATATTGTAATAGACATCCCCATGGAAGCTAGGAACAAGCTGGGCTGTTGAAGTGGTACAGGGCTCTGCTGTACAGACAGCTCGGCAGAATTACATTTTGTGCTTGACCACAGAGATGCAATCATACTAATAACCATCCTGGCAATACCTCAGCAATTTATGTGCTCTCAGTATATTACATGTGCGCATATATTTTTGTATACATACGTGCATGCTATATATATATATATCATATTTATATAGTGCATAATGTACTATGTAAGTCCCCTACTTGGCCTGGCACAGCAGAAAAGCTCAAAAGGAGCTGGTTCAGAAGAAGCGCAAGTGAGAGCCTGACTTTGCAGCTTGGCACTTGAAGGAGAATGAATCCTGGGACCCGGCCAACAACAGCTGCAGCACATGGATGGAGATTGAGTCCCAAACACTGCATCCTTACACTGGAACTGCAGAACTGAGAACAGAGAGATTCAATAGACCATAAATAATTACCTCCCAGCATTAGGAAAACTAGCATACTCGTTTGGCCACCGTATTACCAGTAAGCCAAGGAAATGTGGTATTAAGGTCACAAATACATGGTGCATTTAGCACTGCTCAGTAATGATGGAACAGGGGAAACATGCTGTCTTCAAAGATCTTCTGTTCCCTTTTGGCTTTTGTAGCACTGAATAGGAAGGTTGCTCAACAATTCATATCCCAGCACCATACCAGTGTGCTAAGTTATAACAAAGATAATGCTCTGGTTTCACAGAAAAAGATCTCACAGAAAAACTCATTGAAAAAATGTAATCCGTTATGAATATGGCATTAAAATACACTTAGAATCTTAGGGCCTAACCAGTACATGATATTTTAGCACAGCTGCAACAAAATTTAATGCCTGAACAGATAGTGAATACTGAGTGCCAGGAAAAACAAAACTATTACATGATTGCACATTTTCAGGTAAAGGTTTGTTTGAGGCAACATGGCACCGTACATCTTCATTAGATCATCACAGTGACTTGAGAAGAACTTAGGGCTAGATCCAAAGACAGTGTAGGTGGACAGACCTCCCAAGAAATCAGTGGAGAACTTTTTTTCATCATAGATAATCAGGCCCAGTGAAACCGCACTCCATTTTATTCTGTGCTGCTGCTTTATGAGTTCTGCTTCTTTAGAAAGAAGTGCCATAGCTTGGCTGTGAAGTGAGTGGGAAAGCAGGTGTTAAGCTGAACATGTGCAGGAACTCTCAGAGACTTGTCTTTCTTTGGCCAGCTGTGAAGGTCTGCAAGTCTACTTCACTAGCCTCTTTCTTCTGGACGTATTGTAGTTAATAGCACGCAAGAAACAATTCAGCTGCAAGTTTCACCAGGTTTCAAATTTGCTTAGTGTTTTTTGTTAATTTCACATAATATTTTCACACTGTAAAAGGATTTTCTTTTATATTGTAACATATTATTGCACACTGCATGCTCATAATTACATAATACATCCCTGCTCTATAGATTTCTTTAGATTGTTAATATTAAAATGCTTATTAAGATCCTTTCTATCAGCTTATAGTCTGCAGATATACTTAGAGGGATTTGGCAAACTTGGCATAGGATAAATGTCACTTGTAAAAAATGTTACAAAGTAAAGTGGAGGTTAAAAAAAGAGAGATTAGAGTGTTGAGTAAATGTCATGTCTGCCAGAATCAATTGAAAGTGAGCATTCTTGTTGGCCTTAGCTGGAATGAAGAGAGACTTTTCCTCCTCCAAGCCCTCTCCCAGAGGAGTACAATCAGGATGGTACTAATGAGCAGAAAACTCACAAGGTAGGGGTGATGTTTCCTTCAGAAACACTATATGCATTGGTGCCCTGAGCCCCTTAAGGACCTAAAATCTGTTATTGTTCCTCCTGGGAGGTCCGTTTACACTTAACACACATCTGGCTTAATTAGGTTGACAGCTGCTGCAGGTACTATTGGACAAGGTCCAGGCATCAGAGTGTATTAGCATTTGTTTAATGGTTTAACCTTTCATAATCTGGTGTCCACTGCGTAAATGAACCAAAGAGATATTTTTTATTAGTTGTTAATGTGTGTTGTGTGCGTATGCATGCACATGCAAGCAATCCACATTGAATGTGTCCCACCATGCACTGAAATTCAAAATCTTTTCCAACTGTAAACTGTTGATTAAATAAAACCAGCTAAAATTAAAAAAATCCCAACAAACACAAGCTTAACAGTGAAGACTGCAGAAATAGCACTCTATATAAAGACAGAAAAAAAAGTTATTTTCATGCACTGAAAGCAGCCACCACACACTCACACCAGATTTTGCATACCTATGTTTTTCATTCTTTAATTAAAAAATAAACAAACCAGGACAGAGAAAAAGGGATTTTAGCTTTTGCTGCCTACATAAATGAAGCCAGTATAGAAGGTGGTCCAGCACAGACTCATGTTTGGCTATAAAGCAATTTTTCATATTTTTTAATAGCTCCAATAACAAAATAGGCCTGATTCTGCCCTCAATTAAAAGCAGAGTAATTCATTCAAAGTCACTGGAAAGAATCTGGTTTTACACTTGTGTACCTGAGGGAAGAATATGGCTCAAATGATTAGGCATGTGCTATGTTTTCTCAAGAGAATCCTTTCCCCATATCCACTGAAAGCTTTTTTTCACTTTCAAATATTCTTTTATGTCTAATTGGCTTCTTTCCACAGAAACTCTCTGTAAAAATAGCCTTTGGCAAGGCAGCCAACTACAGCACAAGTCCAAACCTTGTTGTATCATTGAAAGCAAAACCAAATCCAAAGGCACCTTTCCAATTCCAATCAGCTTTCTTTATACACCAACGTGCTCATTTACCTGACAAATTATTGTTCATCTTTCTAGTGACTCCCAAACTGCAATACTCCACATGTTTGGCAACTTTAAACAAAGAAAATCTTTGTGTAATGAAGAATCTCATTTAAATATTAATAAACCAGTCCCTCAGAATGTTCTCTTTCAGCCTATGTTCTTGCCATGGTCTTAGTATGCATCAAATCCCTGCGGTTTGGTCCAGATACATGAGAGCAGCCTTCTGCACTTGCCATGCAATGAGATATTTCTCTGGCTGAAGTACTGCAGATTTGTGCTGCCTTGCTGAGGAGCAGTGGTTTGAGCTCTGCTACAGAACCCATGCCAGGGCTAGACCCTTGTTTTAAGAGGTGCTTTTGGATTTTTTTTGTAGGATATTTGTCATTGCCTGTCTCTGTGGGACACCCTCAGGTTGTAATGGGTCTTGGTGAAGCAGCTCAGGGTACCAGCATCACAAGTAGTGAGTGAATGTGGAAATATGATTAGAAACAGTACATATGTTACACACCTTTGACTTCCCCATTTCAGGGTAAGAGAATAAAGACCACATTCTCCAATCTCATGCATAGTAGGTTTTCGCACACGATTTTCTTTTAGAAGGGCATTTTCTTTTCTGCTTAAGTGATTAAACTTCTTTATGAGTAGAGTAAACAAAGCTTTAATGAGAACATTGTGGTTATTGACTGGATCAGGGTTTCAGGCCCATTAGGCAGCTGCTGTCCAAGCATCTTTGGTGCTTATAGCGCTTGTTATTTAATGTGTAAACTCTCTTAAGCCATCTCTAAATCATGCAACAGTGTTTGATACACAGAGTCTACAGAGTCCTGTGCTAGCAGATAGTGGCTATGCTAGAAAATCCACCCTGGGACACATAGGCTCATGAGGATTTAATGCAAGATGTATCATGACGTATTCTTGCTCAGTTCCAGCAAGTGTCATGTATTTACATTACTGGGGAGTGGGGAAACAGTAACTAGTGTAGCTGAAGGAAAAAAGGAGAGAGACTTGAGGAACATACTGGGACCCTGAATCTTTTAAGATTAAAAAGCAATAAAAAAAAAAAAAAAAAAAAAAAAAAGAATAGCAACCTTTTGTTTCCTGGATCACACAAGTCTTGCCAAAGCATATGCTTGGAAGAAGTAGGCACAGGACTTTCTGTGCCCACACTTGGAGAAAGTCATCTGCTGAAAGTGATACAGTTCTACTGCATAATGTAGTTTCCTGTATAATTTAATATCCTTTATACCAGCATGTTTGAAGGAAGTTTTGGGGAATCTTTTTGTCTCCATTAAACAATGCTCATGTGAAATACAATGCTTTTAGGACTGATCATGGTGTCCTGCTGAGCCTGTCTGCTAGTATGAGAGCTTAAAATCAACTTTCCACACATAGAAGTAAAAAGCTGTTGCTGAAAGTTAATGAAAAGCAAAGGAATATGGAGTTGGATGATACAGTTTGATAGCATTTGGCCTCCATAGCTTTGTGTTCAGGAGGATTTCTGCAGGAAATTTAATTGGGACCCTTCAAATGCTTAAAATTAGCTACACACTTGAACATTTGCTGAATTGCTGCCTCACCCTAGAGAGAAAACTACTCACTGTAATCTCATTAGTATCAGATTTCCATTCCCAGCCTCCCTGAAAAATCAATATATAGAATGAAAATCAATCCTTACTCAAAATGTGACTAAAAAGGCTTTCGTTTTTGAAGAAAGGTTGCTTCTAAGATAAAATCCAACTCTACCATGAGGCAGCCTAAGTATACCCCTGCATTACATGTCTATTTTTGATTGCTTACCTTGGTTTGTGCTGTGTGCTTCTGCTTTCCTCCTAACATGTACTATTGTGTCCATTTACTACAATTAATAATGGTGGCAACAACAGTTTTCAGATTGCTTTTAAAGGAGTATGAATTCTAGTTTATGGTTTACAAGTGGAGAAATGGAGGTACAGAGAGCTGAAAGCTGTGTGAAGGGAGACAGAAGTAGGTACCCTGAGATCAAGTTTAGTCTATGAAGCACTCTGTCTTTCATAGGAAATCCCAGAAATCACTACAAGGGGTCATTAACCTTGTTTTGTTATATATTTTACCAAGGAAATACACTGCCTTGAGATAAAGAGTCTATGTCTCTGTCATCATACCAACACCTTGATTATGCGCACTGAGTCTTTCCTTTCTTCTGGTCAAGGTCAGTTATTCTGCAGAACGCGCCATGGAGGTGGGGATACCATTAGGGGCTGAATCATTTCAGCAGTTGTGCCCAGTTCATGTGTCTGTGGGAAAACACAAAAATCCATGTAGGGTACATGATAATGACTGCAAAGCTGTTCCAACTGTCCCTCCAAAATAAATCTCAAGTGTGACCATAAAAGTTGAAGCTTGTTTCTCTTCTTCAAATCATGGCTTTTGCCTTTGGGCTGGCAATTTCAAGAGAAAGAGAGTCTAAGTTCAGGTAGAAAACTCCATGAAGTAAAAAAAAAAAAGAGAAATGGGCAAAGACTGGATGTGTGGTGCAATGGCAAAGAAAGAATTGAAAATAATCACAGAGTATAAAGACCTGCAAGCAGGAAGGATTTTTGAGAAGTACCTTCTGGAGAGGAAAGATGTATTTAAGGGACACAACCTTACAGTTCTTGTCAACACTTTTCTAGTAAGACATTTTTCTCTTTTAATGTTGCTACTTGGCTGCTCAAGTGACCAAGAGCAAGAGTACTGGATAGTTAGTGTAATCCAGATTACAGACCCTCCTCATCTTTGAAATGGAAACCAGATGGAAGACTTGAGCATCTCGGTCATGGACTGGCTTTCTCCACAAATATTTAAAATATTAGATTAAATATCTCTAAAGGAAAGTTAATAATGAATATGGTGCACAGTATTGAAGAAAATTGACATTAAGTATTTCCTGTTGCTAAAATCACTTTGCATAATAAGGGGATTATATTGAAAATGCAGTTCCAGTATTAATAGGATATATGGTATTATGAAATCAAGTAATTTTGCATAAAGCCATCATATAATTTTAAACTGCCATTCAGTTACAATGATTTGACACCTGCCTGAGGACTGTGGGGTTAATGAGTCAAATTATGAATTCCTCCTGAGGAATCATCATTCTGAAGGGAGTCGCCAAACATTATCCATCTAACTAGTGCATGTTTGGACAACAAATATAACAGTAAAAGTTTCTGCTACATGGTGGCTCTGTCACTGGGAAGGCAAAGGAGATTCATACTTCTGTTGACTTTGTGGGAAAAGGTGATGCAGAGGTGGAATTATTGTTATAAATCTCTCAGCCAATGCCAGGTATTAGTGCCATTCCACAGCAACACTCCTCGGTTGTGTCTGGTGCCAGTCTCTGAGTAAAACAAAATTACTGAAAAAAAAATTTCAACTCCATAGCATTTAAGTAAAAGAAAAACAAATAAGTGCTTTTCCCTGGGAACTAATTTTAGGCTTTGGGTTAAAATACTCCACTGTTGAACTTAAGGGCTTTCACTTTACCAAGATCATAGAATCATAGAATAGTTAGGGTTGGAAAGGACCTTAAGATCATTTAGTTCCAGCCCCCTTGCCATGGGCAGGGATCAACCACTAAGCTTTAGACAAGTGATAAATTAGATGTTCTTGTACTCTGCCTCAGCTCACCACAGTGACATGAGATCTTGTCTGGCTCTTCCCACAACCCACACTGCAATTTCTAGACTGCAAAGTAAGGCAAGAAGTCCTCAAAAGGCTGCCTTTCTCCATCAATCTATAAGTCTGTGTGGGCAAGGCAAGGGTGTGAAGCTGATCAAACAATTTTTAACAGTAGGGGTGGTGGAAAGTTGAAATTCCTGCTATTGTTTCCCATTTTTAGCTTCAATGAAAAATCTTCATGGAAAAAGCTTCTTGAGATATCAAGCCAACCATATCGTATAGCTTTCCCCTCCTGCAATTGAGCCTCCTGCAAAATTAGCAGGCTTGCTGAGGCAGTCCTGTGCTCCCTCTGCCTGTACCCAGCAGCTGGCACTGGGCAGAAGACAGGGACTGTGGAGGGATCTGGTTTTTGTACTGGGGCTATCACAACACACTTCAGTTAAGAGAACAAACTGGAACATTTTTTTTCCTCTTGTTCCCTAATTAAAAAGCCTTGTGCGTGCTTCCTCAGTCTAAAGAGGCTCATGGCAGCTTCTCTTACTCTGGACATCTTCCTGCTACTGTGGCTCACGTTTTTCATTACTGAGGTTAGCACTTCAGAGCAAAAATTGCCATCTACAGTCAGAAAAGAACAGGAGACACTTTTCATGTCCATCATGAAATATGGTCACAGTCAAATAAAAACTCGGGAATTCAATTCCCTCCAGTTTAAAGGTGAAGCTTACTGAAAAAAGCCATTGGAGCTCAAAATCATAGCAAACAAACACACAGGAAAAAAAGCAATACTGTAAATGTCTAGAAATTGGTATGTTTAACAGAATGAAGCCTCTGGATTGCTTCTCTGCAATGAGTCATGCTCAGAGCCTAAACCGGTGTGGCTTTTTCAGCAAAGAGGGGACTACAGATAAGGTGGTATCTACAGAGTACTCAATCCATCCAGGCCTGATATGACACATGCCACAAGGGTATAGCAAAAAAACAACAGTCAACATTCTTATTTTACAATTTCGTCGCTCATCTTAAAATGTATGCGTACATTCTTTCACATCTTTTTGCATTGTGAGACAGGAATATTTAAGAGGGATATAGGGGGTTTTATCATCCTCCAAGTTTTCCAGTGAAGTACAGTTTGAACACAAACATTTGCGTTGTTTGGACTAGTCTTTTTCTACAGATATCAGTTCTCCAGTTGACTTTATAAAGCCAACAATTACATGAGACAAACACTATGCAATTCTCATTTAGGTAAAATGATTTAAAGCCACATGATTTTTATGCCATTGCCTATTATTAGAGAGGAAGTGCATAGTTTCAGGTCTGTTGAATTTGGGCCACCAGTTTTAGGACCCACAGATCTCATCAGTTCCTCAAAAAGGAATTAACCAAATGTGGAAGATGGAGCAACAGATACAAAGTCTTGCTCTTTCCCAGAAGGTGTTTTCCCTCCTCTTTTGTTTTGCCAGCATTACGTATTTTCTCACCTACCATGGGAGGATAAAATCTGGTTTTAATGCAGTTACTTAATATGTTAGCCTTTGTGACACTAAAAATAATGCATTTAAATGTGATATTTGTGACTATGTGCCCAGCATGCAAACCCCTATTTATCATTTCTTTACACTCAAATTAGACCTAGGGGATTCTCGGTGCAATTATGATGTTGACTGGATTAGTACAATTGGTTAAAAATGCAAATCTATTTCATCATCTATTCCTGAGGCTCATGGGTTATGGTCCCAGTGAAACAGCCTGTGGAAGTAAGAGCAGAATGTGAAAAGCTGGTTCAATTATACCAATGATAAAAGTAACAGGAAGCATTAAATATTGAAAACTCAAAATAGACCATGCAGTCATAAAAGCAGTTGAAGCAAACCAATAGACTTGCAAGGAAAGTGAATAAGATGATGAATCAAATGGGAAATGCATGTATTGCAATGGATAGGACCTCAAAAAATGCTGAGAATTTTGGGTGTGGTATGAAAACATTGAAGTACACTTCTGATACAACAGTTCCCTTTTGTAGATGAGTATGCATAAAAGCAAGAACAAAAAGTATGTATATATTTAAGGTGATGGTGAATGTTCTGTGCACAAAACAGAAGGCTCAATATGTACAATTAATATTAATATTTACATTAATATTTACAAAATAAAAATAATACACTGGAAAAAATTATAAAGTTATGGCAATAAATATTTCTGAAAAGATATTATTTTCTTGTACTATACTTTATAGACAATACATTGCATGCAGTGTGCCAATAGCTATCTGGTTTTAAAAGCACATGTTTTCAGAGTGAAAATAGAAACCTCTGTGCTACAAATAAAATTGGAGTAGGACAGATTAAATGACTCAAGAGTAGTCTGCATATTCTACTTATAAAAGCAAAAACGGTAGATGCAATAGTCTTTAATTGACAAATAAAATGAATTTAATACTTTTTGAGATTCTTCTCACAGATTTTATTATGAAAGTATTTTCTTGTTTAAACAAAGAATGAGTTGTCCGAAACCTGATAGGTTTGGAAAATAAAAGAATCTAGGTATTTTGGTGAGGAAGGGTTTCTCTAGGTTAAATTAGTCATAACTTGTTCTTGGAAAAACATACAAAGAAAGGATAAGTCAAATTCTTCTGTAATACGCATGTAGACAAGAACAGAATTTGAAGATTAATTATCTCATTATTTTGCTAATATGCTGTAATTAACTGAGCTATAGCAGTGAAATTACTAAATGTGGATTACTATTGCAGATTTGAATTAGCTTGTATCTCAGAAATGTTCTTCACTACACCTCAGCTTTAGGACATAAGCCTAATTAAATTACCACTTTATTTGCTGCAGCTGCTTCATAAATTTGCACTTCAAAATAGTTCCATCATTCACCATGTCATTTCCTGTGTTTTGTAATTATTGGCTGGTAAAAAATTAAACACAAGGAGGTTAACAATAGCACAGTAGCTTTCCCTTACACTCAAATTAGGCCTAAGGGATTCTGAGTGCAATTATGGTGTTGACTGGATAACTACAATTGGTTAAAAATGCAAGGATATTTCATCAGCTATTCCTGAGGCTCGTGGATTATGCCCAAGAATATGAACCATTAATTTCAACTAAGCCATTTCTATTATTTCTAGAACAAAAAACAAAAAAAAAAAAAAAAAAAAAAAAAAAAAAAAAAAAATGAAAAAAGGACCAGAAAGAAGCTCAGTAGTTACACAGGAGAGACAGAGAAACAGAACAGACTGAATGAAACAACAGTGGTGGGATTTTCAACATTACCCTTTAGCTTAATATACAATATATTCTTCTTCTAATGTGAGAAATACATTACATTAGGGTTTAGGAAAGTTCATATCTACTTTTCAGGTTTTCTATATAGAATTTTTTTGGTTTTTTTCTTAGGTTGCTTTTTCTAGTATTCTACCATTGTTTGTGCAACTGCTAAATGAAGAGTTAAAAAGCCTACAGAACTCCCTTTACAAAAGCTGGATATAAGAGAACAGATCTTACCAGTACTGAGCCTGCTTGAACTTCTTGAACTTTCGCCTTTCAGAGAGGGTACATCTTAAAGGGACATAATACCATGGAACTTTGCCACAGATCACTGCTCCTGTAGTACAGTCAGGTAGAGGCAGCTGTGCTTGTCTGGTATTTTAATACCTGACTGCTTCAAGTCAGATGTCATTCCAGAGCTATTACCATTACTCAGAAATAGCTGGAATGATAGCTGTAGGCAGTCTACCATTTTCAGGAGAGATATTGGTTTCTGGGTAGTCCTGAAATGCGCAAAGCCACGCTTTAGTATTTCTTATAGACATGATTTCAATTACAGAACTAGTTATCGGTCCCCATTGGCATTCTTTATCATCATCTGCTGTGTGCAAAGATGCAATATCATTAAAATGACATTATTATTCATGAATACATTTGGAAAATCTCATTGATCATACATCCCTTAGAAAAACTAAAATAACAAATATAAGCAAGGTCATTCATCTTTCTGGGATGTTGCAAATTGGAAGCATTGTGACTAACCATGGTGCTTTGCTTATGAAAACACTTATTTTCATTCTTATATTTTGTGGATCTTGGGCCTTTTGAATGCAGTGGGCAGAATGTTGCCTCAGACTACTAAAATAAATTGTGGATTTTCTCTCCCATTCTCCTGAGGCAAAAAACATCATATCCAAGTTGCAGGTGGGGAAGATCACTTCCCACAGGAAAATTATTCAGGATGTTTCTATGGAGGGATTTCAACCTTATAAGCTCTATAATATCTTGGTATCATTCAAAGGTCACTCATATGGAGCAGAATCCATATATTTGTAACAAGTGAGACAGTGATACTAAGATACATTTCACATCTGTGAAATACAAGGGCAAGCTTCACATAATATAGGAAAGCATTCATGCATAAAAGGAAAAGAAAAATCATATTCTGAGTCTGAAGGAGCCTTAATTAAAACCTATGGGAAATGTAGGCAATAAGAATGGACCCTTTTAAATAAATCTGACCTTTTAATGAAATTGTATTAGACAAAATAATTGTCAAACTTGAATATTCAGCATGGTCATCAATGGTTATCAGTTGTCATAGCTCCATCCATTTGAGTGCCACCATCCCAACACACATTGGTTGTGACTTTGACCTTTTGGTGTTTGTATACTAGCCTGACAAGTACATGTAAAGATATGTATGATCTCAGAAATAATACTCAATATCAGATAAAAACATGCTATTGATCAATTGATACAGAAAGTCCTCTGTGCATTTTTATTACCAGTAAACCCAGCCCTATTCATCTTACAGGTATGAAAAGCCCATGCAGCGAGACTAACTTTTAGTCTTTCAAGGACAACAGACTAAAATAGGTAAATATACTCAAAAAACCCCACAACATTATAAAAACCTTTGTATTTCTTGAATGGCTAAAATAAATCCCTTATAGGAACTCTGAAAATTCCCCTTCACAGAAAGTAAAAGGAAGTAGCAGGCATCAACCAATCTGGCTCAGAAGGATTTCAGAATGCAAATCTCCATCTTGACATTTATCTAGCTAAGGTAGGACCATAAAAATCCATGTCTGAATATTTCTGTGGTTTTGGAACAGTCCAGATCCACATCTGTACAGGGATTTCGCAATTTAGGGTAGTTCCTTTTAGAATAAATGAAATCACTTCCCAAACCTAGAGAATAATTTTTAACTTTTTCACACCATCCTTCCCCTCCATCCAGAAAAAGAAAATTAATCCTATTAACAAGAACTTCAATCTATAGTACTCTGTGATTGCATACTCTCTTGTCCATGGGCAGGAAATTGGCTTCAGAGACATGACAACCAAATCTGTTATATTCACTGTCCGGAGATCACAACTGCTTCAGGTTAATTAATTCATATACCTCTGTAATGGATGTTGCTCTGTTAACACTGTATTCAATAAAAGAGATGATGAAAGCAATGATGAAGTGTGCTGAAAAAGTGAAAAAGGCAATGGCAATAGTTATAAACAGTACAGTGTAATATGGTGAATGCAATTTACTCAATATACTTAATGTGGTCCATAAAAAATCTCATCTTGTTCTCACCAGGGAAGCAGGATGTGCTGTATGTGCTATCTATCGAGTCCTGCAGCAGCTTAATGTGACCAAACTAAATGACTTCCCCTGCATCTATTTAAAATATGCCCAAAAGATGTCATTTCTGGGTGGACAGCTTATAGTAAATGCAAAAATAAAACCAGGAGGCACACTGACAAATATTAGGTTTGTGTATTCCATAATGTTCAGCTTGTAAAGTTTTTTATTTTGCCTCCCATATTCAAAATAACACGGGAAGACATTCAACTCCTAATTTATTATTCTTCTTAATTATGCCCTACATGTGCAATCTGGTAGTTAGTGGTTAGCGATGAAAAAGTATTTATGCCTATAACGCTACTTCAGAACTGAAACAAATTTCTTGGTTAGTGTCTTTGTCACCCCAAGACTAGGGAAAATGGGAGGGGGAATATACAATGGATATATTAGTGTTACATGGTTTTCTGTTTTTTTCTGTGTATTTTTGATACTTATTATGTCTTAGCTCTCAAAGATGATGAACAGACAAATTCATTCGTCTTCCACATCTCAAAGGACACAACAGCATGCCAAATCAGCCCATTAAATCTCAGTGGTGCACATGTTGCCTTTTATCTGATGAATCGTGCTGATGTAAATCAAAACATATAAGTGTGTGTAAGAATGCTGAAAACTTGTTAGATGCTGAAACAACAACAGAAAAAATATTCAGAAAGGCTCAGCAGTCTGCAGTGGCTGACATCCCTGTCCAGTCTGCACAGCACACATCCATGGCCACATCCTGTGGTCCGTGGCATCCCTGCCCACATCTGAGGAGGGATGTAAAAACATAAAAGCCCTTTTACCTTCTCCCAGGCAAATCCAGACCCACCAGGCCCGTAATTGGGTCCAGTGTAAGGACTTGTGCTCCTGCCAATCCCATGTTGCCATATGTCCCCCTTCCCAAGCTGTCCCGTGTTGCCATCTGTCCCCACGCCAGCCCTGTCACTCAGGGCCATCTGCTTCTGCCTGACCCATCCCATGGGGCCAGCTGTCACACCCCTCCCCAGCCGGGTGCAGCCACACACCTTCTCTATATGTACACAAATTCCTACCAGCCACGGATAAATGTCTACTAAAAGGGACAGAAAGCATGAGCAGCAGCCTAGAAAAATCAGTTTGTTCTGTCTGTTTAACTGACACCTAGTTGAAGTTTCAGCATGAAACTTTTTTTGCAAGTCTTCAGAACTTCTGGCATTGATATTTTATTGAAACTCAAAGATCAGGCGGCAAAATTGGAACTGGGAAGCAGTGGGGGTTGGTTTTGCAATATGCCCTTTAGTCTGGTGGCATGTAGGAGCTCTTAAGGAAACACAAGGAGTTTGCAAATCTGTTCCTGCACCTCTGTAAAAGCCTGGCTTTGAGTCATCAGAGTTACTAAGCCCATCTCAAATACAGTACCATTAAAGTGGCATTCAAGGAAAGAAACCCATCTATTGCCCAGCTTTTTGAAAAAGTCTGAGTCTATAAAGCTGTATTTAACCAAGTGAGTGGAAAAAATGGAAACACTTTTGAATTCCTCAGGAAAAAAAAAAAAAAAGCTATTTCCTTGGTCACTGTGGGCACTTAGCTGTATCTAGATGAGGGTTATGGGGAGAATTTTCCATTTTCCAGTTGCATATTCTTGCATCCCAACTCCCTACTGGGACAAAATGCAGGCATGCACCAGCTGTCCCTCCTTCTTCCCTCCTACCTTCTCACAATCTGATTTTCACAGAAAAGAAAACTGGAGGTGTGGGCTGGACAGGAGCCATCATTTTTCCTAGCAGGTAAGTCTAGACTTAGCTTATAATACCTTTCATACCAGTTCTCTTCCCTCATTTCCAATCTGTAGCATATTTTTACTTACTTATATTGAAAAGAATATTTTAAAGTGTTACAGTTTGATTTATGCCATGGAGAAATCAGTGCCATTATTGCTGCAAAATATTTAGGAAGGGATTGTTTCAATATTTTGGCTGTTTATTCAGTGAAATATTTTCCCTGAGACAGTGGAGGTTAAAATAAGAGATTTGAAATCCCACATGCATTGACATAGATGCTATAACTTCTGCTGATTTCTGTAGGGCCAGAAAGCCACCCTGTGGTGAATATTTAGCTCAATCTATCTCTCCACATACCTAATCCATTTAGGTACTTCTAAGGCTAACAACCATATTATCCTGGTAGTAAAGATATGAACTGCAATCTGATGCAAACTGGAGTGATTGATTCTGCTGGAGAATAGAGAATTATTAGATTAGAGACACAAATAAATCTTTCCTCAATTATTTTCACGAGGTTCAGGTTAAATGTCTGTGGTTTAAGTCACAGCTGTATGCTTACTCTGGACCCCGTAGCAGAGGTCTTGGGTGGTTGTCAGATATTTTTTTGGCTTAAAGATGCACAAATGATCTTAAAATGATTTCACAATGTGTAATAAGGAATGATGAGTTGCACTGACAAACTAAAATTCATACTTTAAACATTAGTACCACATGTTGTTAGACTTAAAAAGAAGTTTATTCCTTAGAAGAAAATCTTCTGATTATACTGTCCACCTCAAAGAACTAACTTGTTGCTTTCTTAAAATATTGCTGATGAATATTGAAATATGTCTCTGTATAAAGTTACAGCCATGATAAATGTGAGATTCCACTCAAAACACTGTCTGACCCCAGAATATATATCATTTATTGAGAGCAAAAAGAATTAGGAATGACCTATGCAACAGGATCATATATTACTAGTTACTTCAGTGAGAGACATTTACAACTGAAATGCTTCAGGTGAAAGCAGGAAATAGTGAAAGAATATCTCACTAGACCAAACACTGCTCCTTAGCCTCTGGTCAAAGTCTGACCTCAGCTGAAGCTGCAGTCATTCTGTTCAGCCATACAGCCCAGATGTGGCCACATTTCTCCCAGAGGTGGGAATCAGCATCACCAGGTATCTCACGGGCCCCAGTGCAGCAAGTATGCTGAGCATAAAAAGCACATACAATATGCAGCAAAGCTGGTGTTGTGGTGATCTAGTTATTATCTGCTTTTGCGTGAGAAAAAACAACCTCAAAGCCATTGCTCTCAAAGTTTGCTTACTGTGTGCAGGCAGTGCTGCTGTGGGTCGGGATTCACTGAGTGTGCACTACTTGCCTGCTGTGCTGGCAGCAGATTGCACAGCCATGGAAGATAGAGTTACTCACCAAAGAGTGTGTGGTAGGTTTTGATAACGTATGAACAGATGCTATTTAACCCTACCCAATACTTGTGCAGTTCCAGGGAAGAGTGTGAAAAAGGGAGGAAGAAGAGAAAGAAAATCCCCAAATGTGGCAGAGATATGTTATCAGTCCTTTTGCTATTATGAATATGAACAGCAGGTATCCATTAAGCCCAGCATTTTCACAGAACAATTAGAACTCTGATGGCCAATGGAAGCGGGTCGTATTTAATAGCTGTTGACTCCCTCAAGTCTTTCTCCTACAGTAGATTTAAATGATTCTTTGGCAAGTGAACTTTGTTTCTCCTGCACAGGACAGGGAGAGGGGATAAGGAAAGGCATTTGTTTTTGCAGAACTGGATCCCTTGCCACCCACTCCCCTCTGAATCTCAAGTGCTATCTGCTAAGTCAAAATGAACTTTAATAAATGAGCTGAACTCATTAGCTATGTGAAGCTCATGCTTACAGTCATAATGATTTTAAAATGTGTGGCTGCATCTTGAAGAAGAACAGAGCTTGACATAATTTTAGTTATCAAATACTGGTAATTGACACAGAGACAGGCTGTGCTTTACACTGGGTTATAATTAATCCACTTCAGTGACCTCAAAGGCTACACTTCTGAGAAATCTACCACTTACGTTTTGATTCTTTGTCAACTACTTCAGCAGACATAAATTACAAATGAGGTACTAATGAAGTATTTCATCACCTGTTTACCTTCAGTGATCAGTTCCCTTACCCTAATTTACAGGAGGCACAATTTTTTTGAAGCTACTGTCAGCTGGAGCTGCCTTTTACTCTGGGCAGTTATAAATTAGCACATAGCTGTGCTTACTCTCATCTGCTCTTTGTTCTGGTTTTAAAATACTACAGCAAAGGAGGAAGTAAGTTTAAGTTTAGAAACTGGTGGATAAGAAAAGAAAAATTTGTTCTTTCTTCTGGTCTATTCTTTTCCTTAAAGGCTTTCTAAATGGAAGGAAATTCCTCCACTGATACAAGTACATCAAATCATACTGCAGAGAGTGTAACTGTGTCTGTTTACACCAGTATGGCATTTGACTTATGCAGAAATTAAACCCTGCCTTATTACCAAGCTCTTGGAGTGATATTGAAGTACACCTCAAAGAATCACCTCAGTATGCAGAAGTATTGCCACTGAAATTCTTACTTTACATCTATGGTGCTCATATATCTGCCTCTAATTTAAAGCAGCAAGGCTCAATTCCCACTTGCAGGCTGAAAAAACATGGAGTAATGGATAATTTGGCTGGTGAGTAAGCAAAAACTTCACTTTCTGAGGCTGGTGGGTGAGGCACAGCCACACCACCTGCCTTGTCCTCCCCCAGACTGCTGTCCCGACCTGCTACTCTGACACTCAGGCTGCTCCTGATCTGCTCTTGCTCCTGCCAGTGGCTTCCTTCAGTCCTTATAGTACCTTCCCATGGGCTTTGCACTCTTGTCCTCCATGGTGGAGGCTTTCTTTTCTCCTAGGCACCAATGCTTTTACCCTCATTGGTTCCTCCAGGCATCATGATCAGTTCTCTTCAACTTCTTCCTGCTGATGACAGTGGTTCTCCTGCTCTATTTTGGTGTTCTCTCCTTTTTTAGGCTTCTGTGGGGTCCACAATATCTTTCAACCCAATGAAAGCTAAGTATTCTTCCTGGTTTAAATGTGAATGCTCCGTATTTTATTCAGTGGCAATACTTCTAAGTCACAAAATATGAGAAAAATCTCATGTTTTTCCAGAGACGTAGGAGGAAGACAGAAGAAATTTAATTATTGAGAAACTTACACGTAATCTGTGAGTTCTGTTTGATACTGGGCACTTCACATGGAAGCCACTAATAGACTCACAATTGGCTGAAGTTCATTGCGAACTTACTTTTTAAGTCTGAACCAAACCACCAAAGGTACCATGTGACAGATCATCTGGATTTCGTTGCATGTTGAGGTGGAACAGGAGTTGCCTGACAAATGAGAGTAGGAACATATTTGTTTATTATTTGATGAGGTCCTTAATTGGCTCCTTCAGGGAGTGAACTGAAGAAAAGAGACAGAGAAACAGTTTAGGCTCCCACGTCCTGGAGAGGGAGGCAGCTTGCGAAAGGCAGGGAGAGATGAAGGATCTCAGGCAATGCAGGGGCTTCTAACACTGCCAGACATGAGGCAATGAAATGTACCTAAACATACAATTTTTTCTACACTTTAAAATCAGCTGTAGTAAATAAAGCCACAAGTTACTGCTGAAAGAAAACTGTGATCTTTTTCTCAGTTTACTTCCACTGACAAACATCCTTAAAAAACCAACCTGGAGCGCCATGTAACTGGACCTGAGGAGAAAATGTGATGAAGGTTCCAGGGAGTCCTGGAGCTCAACACCAATGTGGTGCCCCAGGGCACCAAATTGGTCAGGCAGAATTTCCCCTTAGTGAAGCCACGCTGGCTGTCACCAACCACCTCGTTGTATAAGTTGTAAGGACGATGGGGAGGAACCCTTCATTAGGGACTGTAGTGATAGGACAAGGGGTAATGGGTTAAAACTTAAGCAGGCTGTCGTGGTGTAAGCCCAGCTGGCAACCCAGAACCAGAACACAGGGGAATTTTAGATTGGATGTAAGGAGGAAGGTCTTTACTGTGAGGGTGGTGAGGCACTGGAATGCGTTGCCAAGGAAGTGTGAATGCTCCATCCCTGGTAGTGTTCAAGCCCAGATTGGACAGAGCCTTGGGTGGCATGGTTTAGTGTGAGGCGTCCCTGTCCATGACAGGGGGGTTAGAACTAGATGATTTTAAGGTCCTTCCCAATCCTAACTACTATACGATTCTATGATTCTAAATGTCCCTTCCCCCATGGGCTGTGAGATCATGCGTTACACCTGACATTGACAGACATGAGTAGTGCAGGTATCCAGGTAGGAACAAGGGGTGGACTTTTAGTTGAAAGTAGAGAAGTGAAGTGTAAGTTGCAATATCCTTCAAATGCAGAAAGTTTTGATGCTATTCTTTGATGCTATGTAGCTTCAGATCTACCTTGAAGGAGAGAATTGTAAGGACTGCAGGAAGAAGAAAATCAGATTTGGAGAAGCAGTTAGGGTCTTGTGGGTTTCCAAGAGCTTGGGCAAAGTTAAACATCACATAAATTGCATATACGTCTGGGAAATCATTGAATCATAGTTCTCTTTTTCATTCATTTCTTTGGTAGTGATATGGCCTTGTGCAGAGTTTTAGTCTCCATTTTTTCCCCAGCACTAGACTGAGTTTTAAAGGCTAACAAGTATTTGTTAATCCAGTTTTACGTAGAAGGAGTTAGAGTAGAAGGAACCTGGAAATTAACTTTCCCCCACTCTCAAAAGCCAAAGCATGGCAAAACTACATGCAACTAAAGCAATCTGGGCAAATCCAAATTCATTCTTTCCTTGCCCAGCTCAAAATATTTGAAAACACCAAAATTCCCTGACAACGTTTGTATACTTTTCTTAGGATTCAAACTGAGCAAAGAGCTTATGTCCATGCTCAATTATACACACATACTCAACTTCTCTGCTGAACTGAAGCTTAAACTTGCTGTCCTTCCAAGCTTTGTGTTTGGTACACATTTTCATTACAAATCTGATATAATAAATAAAAAAAAGCTCCAGAAAACAGAAGACTGTGTGTCTGTTTCTGTTTTAATAATTGCATGCACTTAGAAATTATAATTACATAGTCATTAAATTCCATTCACATAAAATCCTGGCAAGCATATTTTTATGAAGTAATTCTTACTTTCCACAGTCTTGTTGCTCACGAAACTGGCAAATGTATATTTGTTGCAAGTCAAGAATTATCTGCAAGGTAAATTTCATATTAATGAAACTGATGTGCTTTCTTTTAAAACATCTTTGGTTATTTTATCGCTTACCATAATTTAAGACTTGGCTGTATAACTAGTGTTGCTCTTTGGCAATTGCTAAAACGGTCTGTGTGTGGTCAAGACAGCTGTGTCTGTTGTTATTGAACATAATGCTGACTTAAGTAACCAGTATCCACTTCAAGTAGGATCTTAAACCTTTTTGCTTTGTTTCACTAATACCAGGTTACACAGACAGAGAAAA
>JAOEHY010033824.1:2102-19660 GCA_025447955.1 Psilopsiagon aurifrons
CTTCCTCTCCTCCCTGGCAGAGCATGAGGCTCCAAAAGTCCTTGGCCAGACCAAACATCACTAAGCCATAACTAAAAGCATTGCTGTTATCAGCACTGTTCTCAGGCCACAAGTCAAAAACACAGCACTGCACCAACTACCAAGAAGGAGAAAAACGACCGCTACTGCTGAACCCATGACACATGTACCAAAGGGAAACATGGAGATTAAGGTATTAATACATGAAAATAGCTAATTTCTCTTGTAAACTGTTTCATCGGGGACCACACAGTCAAATACTTGTAGAATCTACTTACTGAATAATTGAATACTTGCTCATTAATCTTGATCCAATCCATAAATTCACAGAATGGACATTTTAAAAATGATACCCCAACCCACTGAAATTCTCTGTTCTTCACCAATATATAGGAGCCAGAACATTTACCTCAGTCCTTATTTACAGCTATAAAAAAGTGTCATGACTGCATGACACTGACTGTAAAAATAACTGATAGCCATACCTGTTTTTTTAAGCATTATTCAAACTATCATGCAACGTTTTGCTAAGTGATGGGAGCAGATGTATTGCTGCCCCTCTCTGAACAGAATGGAAATTCCCACAGGAGGCTCTCACCTTCCCTAGGTTTAAAAACACCTGAAGCATTAAGGTGTCTAAATGCAGTTGAAAGCTAATGTACTCTAACAGCCTTCTGCAGCCCCCCTATGCATGTCAGCTGTGAAGCAATTAATTTTCTTTTTCTTTTTGCTTTCTCTTCCTGCTCCCTTTCTCTGGATTTGAAGATTCAAAGGAAAAGCTTTTGGGGCAAATGTCTTCTGAGGAAATACTACC
This sequence comes from Psilopsiagon aurifrons, assembly GCA_025447955.1. Classification (NCBI taxonomy): domain Eukaryota; kingdom Metazoa; phylum Chordata; class Aves; order Psittaciformes; family Psittacidae; genus Psilopsiagon; species Psilopsiagon aurifrons. Next base: position 2,935 of record JAOEHY010033824.1, read on the forward strand.
TACCGCCTTCAGGAGGCAGCTTTATATTGCCTAATTCAAATTCATTTTTATCACCCTTGATATGAAGATTGCATGAATTGTTGTCCTCTTTAGATCTGAAATTGGGAAAGATTTCAGTCAGGGGAAAGGAACACTGCTCTAAAAGTATCCTGTAGTTGTAAATATTTATCCGCCCATATTTAAGACCTTCTGTAACAAAGTAGTCATTGAGTCATAGAATCATAGAATAGTTAGGATTGGAAAGGACCTTAAGATCATCTAGTTCCAACCCCCCTGCAATGGGCAGGGACACCTCCCACTAAACCATATCGCCCAAGGCTATGTCCAATCTGGCCTTGAACACCGCTAGGGATGTGGCATTCACAACTTCCCTGGGCAACCCATTCCAGTGCCTCATCAACCTTACAGTAAAGAACTTCTTCCTTATATCCAATCTAAACTTCCCCTGTTTAAGTTCGAACCCATTACCCCTTGTCCTCTCACTACAGCCCGTAATGAAGAGTCCCTCCCCAGCATCCCTATGGAAGTCCATAACTTCATTATAGCCCTGCTGCACGAAACGTTTTTTCCACTTCAAATTGTACGATTTACACAATTCATTTAGTACCAAGAGGTGACTGGTAATGTTTCTTATACCCACCGCTACTCATTAAGCCTTTTGCAGTAGTGTATCTACTGGGGCAAATTAAGCTTTGTTTTCAGAAATGCTTAAGTGAGACATATAGTAAAAACTGTAGAGAAATTCACAGACAATCATGGTAATTTTCCAATTCTATTGTACAACATGACTTCCTTGATGCTTTCCTGAAGTTAGGAATGGGACTAGGAGAAGGCAACCTCAGTGTATTTGCTTGCTGAACTTCATTCTTCCTTTAGTGTCTTCTCCAACAAAAATTTCTTTTAAATTAATCTACATACTCACGTACTTTGTCATGCACATTGTTTTACAATGCAAGTTCTATAATACCATAGTGACAGCATAGAAAGATTCTGAGAGTTTAATCCCAAATTATGTTGATTTAATATAAACTAAGAAACATGGAGAAGGTAGGAAGCATATACAAATGTGGGACAGAGAAAAGATGCAAGTGCATAGAAGAAAAAGCACTCCAAGCTTTTTATTAGGTTAGTACCCAAACTTTCACACAAAAAACATACTAGGATTTAGGTTGTTATCTGGCTATTTCTTTTATTCTGTGATATTAGTAGTGTTACTTCCTCAAGTTACATTTCTCAAATTCAAACACCAACTCTGTGTTTGGAGGAAAGAAGCATGTTTCAGCTTGAGGCAGAAAATATTAATTATAGAGTTTTCATTCAGTTTTCTCTAGAAGTCCTTCTCATTTTTCAGCATAATCAGAATTTGCTTTTTCTCTACTGGTTGGATACTTTTATTAAAGCTACCCACTCTTTTTCTTGATCCTTACTTCCTACCATATTTTTTTCAAAGACATATCCTGTGTGCAGTAAAGCTGCCCAGAAACCTGTGTCCAGAAGCATGCTGCCTCAAAAGAAATACTGCTTTTAGAATGAGAATACTCTCACATTATTATTTTATAATTGTGTGTGTGGAGTGGAGGATTATTACTTCTTCAACTTTTTATTTTCATTTGCTGTAAAATTGGACCCACTCATCATGGAATAACTGTAGGTGTTAAAAAACACAAAACACGTAAGATCACTGATTTAGAATGGCATGGATCAGAACTGCAGCAGGTTTTCACCTCAGACTTACAGCTGATTACAGCTGACTTACAGATGATCCATGTTCATCTACTATCATAAGCTGTTCAGGCATCCTTGACTTTATGGGATGTGCTTGTGTAGTTCCCGCTGAAAACCTGAGAGCTTAGCTTCTCCTGTCCTTATCCAAACTATTCACTACCATACAGAAAGGTGACATCATTGTATCAAAAAGAAATGCAGTTAAGTGTAATGGAGTAGAAACTCATTTCAGCAGGTTTAAGTCCAAGTGTCAGATTGTCTGAGAATGTTTCAAGACTCCACTCTGTTCAGTGTTTCTGCAGTGACAACATTACTACGGATACAGCTGTCCTCTCTGCTTACTGCTTCAGCCATCAAATACTTGTCTTTTCCTTTCATTAGGTTTCTACAGAAGTTTTTGACTGCTTAACAAAACTTAAAAGTTGGTGGTCATAATTGGGTTACAGTAATTGTATGTCGCTTAGCTTTCCTGAGATCAGGGAGTGAGGTGCAAATGATTTTAAGAATCTGATTTAATAGAACTGCTACTTTCTTATTTTTTGGTTGTCATTACACATATTAAATCAATATTTCATCTTGGTTAGTGTTCCAACTTGGGATATTTTGTGTGATTGTCAGAACTACAGTAATTGCTGTCACCTAACACAGTTAGCAATGAGTTAAGGTTAGAGTTGTAAATGCTCAACTAAAAATTGGTTTGCATCCCCTGTTTAATCTCATAAAAAATTCCATTTCATACTAAATTGAGTGAGACATTGAGAAAAAAATCCACCATTTTATTTCTCTTGTACAAGTTGATGCAGGATGTGACTTTCCATTCCAGTCTATTTCAAATGGAATAACAATCCATCCCATACACACAGTCCAAAATGATCTGCAGTTTGGACTGTAAATTTATAAATGACAGTTCTGCGAATTAGACTTGAAAGGAAATGCTGAGCAGAGAGTTTTATATCTTGCATGTAAAATTCAGGACAATCAGCCAAGCTCAGGAAAGAGTTTGGCTGATGATCTTATAACTGCATAAATCCCAGAGATGTCTAGGACCAAAATGAATGAAAATACTCCTGTCATCTTCTCACTTTTCAACCTTTTTTTGGTTTCCAGTGATTTATTGCTGCCCCACACTAAGCAGAGTATCTATCTATTTCTAGTAATCAGAACTATCTTGAACAACAGTATTTGGGGAAGGTGGTGTAAAGCAGCTGCTAGAAAAATAATTTTACAAAACTCAGAGTTACTTTTAAATGAATTAGCCTGAATTTTATTGTCTGGAGGATGACGTCTAAATATTTTCTTATCTTACAGTTAAATTACTCACTACAGTCTTGATCATCCAAAACATTTAAGATTGCTTACCTCCTGTAAAAGCATGTAGGACATACCTTGCTCTAGACTTTCTAGTTTCAACAGGCTTACCAATATACATCTGTATTTGTAGTCCTGAGACATTTATCACTGGATTTCGCAGATTAAATGTTGAGACTGGATTCCATCTTAGTTTTTAAAAAGGAATGTGCTCTATTAAAACTAAATATTTCTGTTCGGTATTTTATATTTATTCAGTCCAACCTGTCTGTATTGAAGTGTCATCAATTTTCATAGGCTTGGTCTTCATCAATATATGTTTTATTTTAAAGGCCTCTTTTTTCCTATTTCAGTCTCTTGATAAAAGCTCAGATACTTGTTTGGACAGAAAGTGTTGGGTCTCCATGGCCCAATCTTTTCTACCCCAATTTGTTGCCTACATCCAGGCTGCTTCTAGCTTGCAGCTACATTTATACCTTGTTTGAGATATTTTCTTAGTCAGAACTAGTTTCTCATCAGCGTGCATCACCTAATCTTAATCTACATAATGAGTCCCTTTTGAGGCACCACAGATTTCCATGAGCTCTGCCTTTTGCTCTCCTCTTCAAAACTTGCACCTCTTTCCTACCTATTTCTGCTCCGGTTTTCAGTGCACTCCACTACCCTGATGGATCACAAGACTCCTTTAATCATTTCACCCCACAGGCTTTGAGGAATTGAGAGTAAAAAGTAAGCAACACCATGCTCCTCATTATTTCTTCAGCTCATATTTGATCTAGCAACATTAGTCAGAACCCAAAAACATCTTTTTTCTTATTTTCAAACTGGAGAATGCACATTACAGCCAGACACTTTGACTTGAGTCAGAGTCACATCAACAATCTAATGCAGGTGGGTTTCCAGAGCTCCAATCTGAGCATACCTTTTCACTTTCAGAGAAAAACAAGCAAAACCCAAACAAAAAGGATTTAACTGTAGCATAGAGTCGAAAAACTATTTCCAAGTATAATATATTCTCTCTGCTCAGGGTTCTTGATTTGACAATGCGTGGAACAACTAAAATTGTGTCTACTCTTTTTTATTTGAGGTGCTCCTAAAGTTATACGCATTCTTCAGAAGACAGAACTGTTTCATATAAACACACAACACACTGCAGTTTGTGAAAATAAAGGTATAAATGCTTTCATTTTGAAAATTTAAGAAATAAACAATTTTTTTTAAAAAAGTGTTTCTTAGGAGCTGTGACTGATTTGTTATTGGGAACCATGTCTCACATGCCTGTTCCTGAAGCTAATCTGAAGGAATGGTCAAATTACAGTTACTTTAAAATGCTGTTTAAAGATGTAAACCTTTCAATAGGATTATGCAGTTTGCTCCCTTTGCCAGCATTTAGACTTTGATTTACAAACATAATACCCTTCACTCAAAGAAAGCAGGCATAAAAGATCTTCTGTATATACTTAATCTGCTTACTGTTATCAGACATGCAAGTGTATCAGAAGTAAACACATCTGTTTCAAATATCCCCTGAAGAAAGATCCACTGGTGCCATTTCATGAAAAAGGCTCTTCCATTTTTTCTTTGCTGATCTTTCCTTTGTTTAGTATCACTGCTGAGAGTGGGAGCTATAAATTTCACAACAATGCAAGCACAATAACTAGAGAAGAATCTAGAGTATCAGCCAAAGTCCTGTTTCAAAAGGAAAACAGATTTAAATAAGAGTATAATTTCAGAACAGTAAGTTATTCTGTTAGCTCTCTGCTGGTATCATTCTTTTAAAAGATGGAATTTTAAGGAGTTCTTATGATGGCAAATATGTTTGAAATCATAAAATACTTGGTTACCGTTTAAAAAGTCTGATCTACTAAAGCAGCCACGATGAAGGCTATGAGCTACACTGTTTTTTATTGCAAAATATATTTTGTTAGGGTAAGATCATACAACATTTGCAATGCATTATTCATTCAACTTTTAAGACTACTAGACTACAATACATTTTCACTGGATATTCTTAGCCTATTGAAATAGCCTATCTTAACATCTGTGTGGGCACATACCAACTTATCTCTCGATTGCTTCAGTTTTTCAGGCACTTTCTCTTCGTTTCTCAAAAATCCATATCCAAGACTCAGAAATGTGAAACTGTCACGCTACCTAATGCCATAGAGTTGTGCAATTGGATTTTATGCATAGAGGGGAAAAAAGAGAAACTATCCAGTATTTAAAATTCTCTAAACTGTCAATTTCACATAAGCTCCAACAATTCACTAAATCTCCTATCAGAAAAATTTAGCTCCAGAAGGTATGAGGGCATGCTGGAAGGATGGTTCCTTCCAATGCCAGCTCATGGATTCAGAAAGGCATGACTCACCATTTAAGACGTTTCAAACCTTAAGAAAAGCTTGTATACAGGAAACTTCTTATTTGCATAGTCTCTTTCCAGATTTTTTTTCTTCATTGAATAAGAAAATATATCACACTCCTTTCAAATACTTTAAATCTCTTAAGGGATGTTTTTCAGACCAGCAGTTCAGCTTGATCTATACTTTCATCTAAAAGGCTTGTTCCCCCCTGGTTCGTACGTTCTTCTTCTTTAGTAACCCCTATATTACAGTGGGGATAAAGAAGATGAATTTGGAGCTGATCCAATTTTGATAAACAGTGTCTCAACTCCAAATTCATCTTCTTTTTCTCCACTGAAATATTCACTTCTGCATTTCTCTGTTGAGAAATACCCATTCTTTTCTTTCAATGAAAAAATAAATAAAATAAAAATCTGCCAATAATTGCAAAAATACCTTTTCATTTATAACAAACTGCTCTTCAATTGTGCTGTCAGGAAGCTATATGGGGGATAGGGAAGGATGGGTTCAATGGGAATAAGAAGGAACTGAATCAAGAACTCTGACTGTGTATTGTATAAAGCAAACAGGCAGTCATGAATTATGTGGTTTTATGCAGTTCTATCTTGGGATTCTAATGACAGCATTAACCACCTGAGCTTCAGTAGTATGGCTTATGATTTTAGCAGAATACCTCAAAGGAACTCTAGTCTCATAATTCAGAATTGCCCACTATACAAAATGTGTCTGGACAAGAGAATCAGAAAAAAAGATGATATTTCCTTTTGTTATTTATCTTAGGAATATGAAATCCACTACAGTACACCAATGAGCCTCTTCTTTCAGTACATAATCCTCAGAACAAGAAAACCATATGGATTTCCTTTGCTCAGCTATAGAATGATTTTGTTTTGAAGATACACGGCTATGTGAAAGATATCCATATTTTTTTAAAATAGCAAAATAAATGCAATATTGATGCTTTAAAAAAAATATCCTGAGCAGAGAGGTCTTAACACTTAGCAAGATATGATGACTTGAATGAAGTTTGAATCCAAAGCTTATTACTCAGCTTCCCAATGTGACACATGTCAAAGAGGAGACTCACCTCAAAGGATGGTTGATGCTTTTTCTTGTCATCTAGTGAAGTCTTTCTGCTGAGAGAATGGGTAGAGGAATTTGCAATAGCAAAAGCAGAATAGGTCTGGCACAAAGCTCACCATATTTAGTGGACTCCTATTGACTTCAATATGTTTTTTAATTTATTCTTAAGATATAAAAAATGAGAGGCTGGCACATACCTCAGTGATTTCTTTCATAGACAGCATGGCAAATATGAGAGGAAATACAAAGATTCACCTTTTTCAATACTTTTTGTTCCATTGTAATCACATTACTTAAAATCTTTTCACCCATTTCTGGAGGGTAACTTAATTTTTATCAGTGTGAAGCTCACATCTATTTTATGAAAATCCAGATTGCCGTTCTCTGATAAAACTCCATGAATTAATATCTACCAGTTTGGTGAAGTATAAGGGAGTTTTGTCTACAGTAAAAAGTCCTCAAATGCAGGGGAAGAAAAAAGCAACTAGGATATACACAGTTCTGCCCTGTCCTTCATATGAAGCATGATCTATTGATTACCACTCTTTGCCTAACTGGGCACTATTAAATATCTTATGGGGTCATTTGTTAAACTCTGCTTTCAGAACTAGCTAATAAGGGTTTGGTCTCTCTTCATTATTCATCCTTAATCAGCTTTTTCCTATCCAACAGATATCTGCTGCTGAATCTCCAGACAGGAACAACCAGCTGGCAAACTGAGGACAGTCTCTGAATTTAAGCAGATTTAGCAGGGCCTTCAGTGAATATTTATAGGGCTTAAGCTAATTGGGAATAAGATTTACAGTGCTTCTTTTAACCAATTCTGTTCTATACTTAGAAAAGGGACTTGATGGTATTTCTTAAAACAGTAATCTAATTTACTCATGAGTAAAAGTTCCTTTAGTACAGACAGAGTTGGTGATGATTCAGGGTGACATACCAGATTTAGCTTTTATTTTACACTGTGTGATGAATTGAAAGGTCATATCCTTGGCTAAATCAGATATAAACAAAACCAGCAAATTCACACTTGAGCTGTAATTAGAATCAAGTGTTAGTTCTTGCAGAAGAAAGTTTATAGTCTTCAAATGAAAAGTTCTGATTTTTAGTGTTGTTAACTTCTAAGGGAACTCATTTAAACCCTCAAAATAAAGCCTACTTAAGTTAGTAGTAACCACTCAGCAACCAGAAAAAGCACTGCCTGTTAATTTGATAAGAGAAGGAAAAGAAATAAAAATATTCCTAGAGAATGAACTTCCAAGTCTGCAATCTTTTATAATATGACCTGTCTTATGGACATTTCTGCAGACCTCTGCATCATTTAGTAGGCTGGAGAGAACAATTCTTTATGTAAGTGTAAAGCCCCTCTTTCCTGCGAACTGAAACAGAATTTCATCCTGCTTACTACTTTAATACCTGAATAATTTAAAACAGATCTCAATTTCTTCATGTTCAGGCCTGAACAGGGGTGCAACATCACTGTTGTATTCCAGCTGTTTTGTTTTCATTTGCTTTTCAAAGGGAGTATTTCCTATGTACCCTTTACTCTTTTTACATATCCCTCACTAGGCTGCATGTGGCTTATTATGTGGCTAAACCATTCCTTTCTAATATTTGTTAGGTGCTGTTCAATGAAAAGTGAATCAATAAGGCTGTCTCTACTGCATAAAATGGTTTCATTAAAGTTACTTGGAAGCACTGTTGAAGATGGTTTTCTTTGTTAAAGGTGACGGTGGTTTTTTAAGGTTCTGTTAAATCACTAACTAGCATGAAAATAATTTAAAACTTACATCTGCATAAACTTATTTTGATGATGGTAATTTGACCAATGTAATTTCAGACTGAACAGCCAAGGCTGATAACATTTATATCCAGGCATGAATTTACTGCAGAAAATAAAAAAATAAAATGTCACCTGTGAACTGTTTACATCAACTGCAGTCATCTCAGGGCTGATATGAATCAGCTTGTGTCAGTCATGATATTACTATTGCTTAAGATCCTTGGTCATTTTAACTTCTGATCAGAAATAAAATTGTGTCCTAAGTAGGAGAGGGAAGGAAACATTCCTTCTCCACTGGCTTCACACATAATTTGAAAAACATTTGGAAGATGAGACTATTTTCTATCTCTTACTTTCATGTATTCTATTCCTTCTTGCAATCATTTCATCATTTTCCAGTACCTCTAATTAGGATTCAGCTTATGCAGGTACTGCATCTTTTACACTTTTCTCTGAATAGCTAATGAGACTCCGCTGGGCTGATTTCCTCTAGTGGTGAGGTTCTGTGTAAGAATAAGCAACAGACTGCTGCATTTCCTGGGGTTTGGTTTTTTTTTTTTTTCCCCACCTTTATTTGTTTCTTCCTTGGTCTTTTGGTCTGGAAAGAAGTATTTCAGACCTTAAAAGCCACATTAGCTTCAGACCAGTCCACATAATGTCTCCCTTCAGAATAATATGTAACAGCACTTAAAAGACTGTCAAACAGCTCTTAATCTACCTTAGTAAAAATCACCTAACAAAAGAAAATGAAGGATATGGTAAAATAACAGATTTTTTTTCATGCTTGATCTTAAGAGCTTTTGTCATGTATCACTTTAAAAACAGAAAATGCTGACTGAATTAATTTCCAAAGGACAACAGTTGCACAGTTACTTGTGGCTGATTATGAGGAAATCATGGACCACAGTGAATGCTGTAGCAATGAGTAAGAATAATTTCTTAATATTTCATTTTTATTAGGCAGTAGACAGATCTTTTCAAAACAGCATTAGATGTATTTAGAGAAGCTGTATTCAAACCTATGGAGCACCTGGAGATTTTTCTCAATACACATTCTTATTGTATATACGCTTGCTGTCAAGAGAAACACATGGAAATTATGTTCTATTGGTAAGTACTAATCTTCACTATACCCTGTTCTGTTCCTTCATTTACATTTCCTGTTTTAACATCTGTAAGTAAGTATGGGTTGCCCTCGTAGCAGTGAATTGGAGCTGGCGGAGGAGAGCAGAAATGAAAAAACATGCATTGGCTTGACTACACAGTTACTCCCATTTCTTGCTCTTTATCTCATTTATTTGCATTCTATGCAGAAATACAAGGTGATGACAAAATGAGAAAAAAAAATTATTTCAATCAATATTTTGGATTTCTGTTAGAGGAGTTAGGTCCTCACAAGGCTTTACAAATACTATGGTTGTACATGCAATCTTAAACTAGCTTACAAGTGATTGTAGAGCTTAGTTTAATCTGTAAGAGTGGCAAGCAGTGATAATTATGAGATTAAAAAATCCCAGCCTAAAGCCAGTTCTTTTATTCTGTGGATCAAAACATGGCTACCTGGCTTAAACAAAACACAGAACTGATAACTTGTAGGCTACACTGACATAATCCTTGATGTTCAGCCAGAAACTTCTTACCAGATAAAAGCACTTCAGCCTCCTATATTTTCCTTCCTACAAAAAATCACTTAGTATCTGTCCTGATTAGCATAATTGACTCATATTGGTCCAGACCTTGATTGTTTCTATGCTTACATATTGAATCTGAAGGAATGTAAAATTAATTATTGCTATGCTTTTAAATGTAGCAAAATCTGAAGCATGTCACCAGAAAGATTGAAAGAAAAAATGCATGTGGGAAGAGGAAGACCAAGAAAATACAGCAGATTCCTAATTCCACAACTTGCTTCATTGAGTCCACAGTGAACATTTTTCTCTATAGCCCTGAAACACTTAAACTGAACATGAGCCCTACCAGCATGGAATAGACTTTATTTTAAAGGCCTGAGGACATCAGCTGTAAAGAGAGGAGAGGATATCACGTGCCTGACTAGGTGATAATTATAATATTGCAACTGCAATTTGTCATGTTTAAGATTACAGCATAGTATTACTTACACCTTCAAAAATCAAAGAAGGTCCCTTGAGACAACATAGAAAACTTTCTTTGTTAAAGATTTTTTTTTTTTTCTGCTTCTAAACAAGATAACACTTATCCCTTTGATTCTCTGGATAGAAGAGGAAATAAAGATGCTTCTGTCTTCTCAGGATGATACGTGATTGTCGTTTGATGGCATATACTAGTATGCCATCATGCTTGCTAAAAGACACCTTGCTAGCACACCCTCCTGACTAAATACGAGAGAGGCTTTTCTCAAGCAAGAGGGAATTTATTACATGAACAGTACAGACAAGAAACAAGATAAAATCACAAAATTGAAAATTTGGTATAACATAATGTTTCTGTTGTTGCAATCAAGGCATACAACAGATGTGTCATTGTACCACATAAAAAATAATATTGTTTTGCTGCAGACATAAACCACCTTTTCCATTAGGAATAATCTCTTGTTATGATTGGCTTTGGTAGCATAGTACATTTGGCACAAGTGAGAACACTCATGGTGTGCTACCACGTTTTGAATTCTTCCACATGATAGATAACATTCAGAAAAAAATTTGAACATAATCATATAACAAGCAGACACTTAAGAAGATGTTTTATCTGAACAAAGTAGTTCAGAAACCAAAAAGAATGCAGGTTTACTTCTGCTCTTCAGTTCTTCTTTAGTATCTCATTTTCTTTGGGAAACTATTTTGAGCAATCATTGTAAGATTATCCATAAAATAAGAAAGCAGTTAAAAATCTTGTTACTCTCAGGTAGAAAGTGGGTCTCTAGCCTTCTGATATGCTCAGCTCCTTTTGCAGCTGATGTATGACCACAGATCTGTCCAAATTTGGAAAGATATACAGTGAGGAGAGCTCCTCTTGGCAAGGTGATTTCCTCATTGCTGGAGGAAGCAATGTGGGTCGTGCTCACAAGAGCCATTTCAGCTTAACCGAGCCAAATGTCATTGTATAAGGAAAAGCACGGGAAACCATGAGCTGTTAGCTGGCAGCATGCTGCTCCATTACACCACTTTCCATTCAAAGTTAGAGCTGTACTGAGCTGCCTCAGTTAGAGCAGTGCCAGATAATCTGGACACAAGAAAACACAAGCAGACCTTTGCACTTTCTGTACTGTACTTTACAGAGTTTGTCAAGGACCTTGTCAAGGGTTATAGATATGTGACTATCACAGTCAAATTCTGATTTAGATAGTTGGTCTGCCTGCCAATTATCCTGTAAAATTGAAATTGATCTACTATTCCTTACCCTCAGTCATAATTTTCTAGCTGATTGTACTATACACTGAAAGATTATACTTTCCTGTATTTTACTGATTATTGAACCGACTTATTTATGGTAAATAAATTTTATGATCTTTTGTGATGAAAGTGGGAAAACTTTTGAATATTTCAGTAGCTGAATCAGTCACATAGATAGCTCCTTGCTCAGCTCCAATTATCATGATAATTACGACTCAGACCCCAAGAAGAAAAGTTTTCAGTCCTGCTCTACAGCTTCATTGGTAAGTGGATTTAATCAAGTTGTCAACTTGCAATATGTCACTGAGGTGGGTGATGGTTATAATTTGCTTAGGTTCTGGGGTCTGGGGTTCTTCTCTAGTTCCTCTTATTCAGTAACTAAGAGTAGCCAACTGCTTCTCTTCTAGCTAGCGTATTTACCTGAAGGAGGAATGGATGAAGTAACCTCCTGCGATTCAGATGCTCCAATGTGATCCTGGTATTAGGACCGCTTGTTAAGTCACAAACCATCCTCTTGTACATTTCTGCTTACAATAAAAAGAATCTGCAGATATAAATAATGACATAAATACAGGGATCTTCTTAATTAGTTTGTCAGTGCCCCACCAGACCAGGTAGTGATACATCTCTTAATTTCATGATGGCACTAATAATCTCAGAGAATTAAAGTGTTGTTTGAATATGACTCTTCAAAACCTATGCAGTCTGCTATGGCACTTGATTTCACCTGTTCATTTTACAACTACCAGCTTAAAAATACACACTTCATCAATAAAAAATAACGCAATATTTTAGAAGTTTGCCGGCAGGCTGAGAAACTTTCAGTCTTTAAAGCCCAAGCCTTTATTACACTGGAACTAATTATTCAATTCTTTTTTCCTTCCCCCCACCTCTTCCCTTAAAATTGTGCTTACAGCTGCTTGATGTAATTATTGAAACTCACACCCCATGAGGGAAGGAAAAAAGTAGTAACCCTCTGGAACAGGAGATTGGAAACTAAGGCAGTTCAGATGGTCTTGCAGTTACAGCATTGGCTAAGAGTTAGATAATGAGCGATCTGACACAGAGTTCCTGTGTGATTTTTCTGAAAGCTGTTTCGAGCCAACTATGATACTTTGTTTAATAACAGTGAGCTAGAGCATGCTTCCCCATGATTCAGTTGGAACTACTTGTGGAGCTGTGGAGGAAAGCACCATGTCTCCGAGTGAAAGTGGCAGAAATCTGATCTTGTCTCCTCCTCCCTTGTCCTTGCATCAACAGAATGGTAATACAAATAGTAATCTTCCTCAACAAAATGTTCTTCTATTTATTGCTTCACTTATGCTGTTCAGATATTTCAGTGATGGTGTTAATGTTCTTGGTACAGAAAAGTATGTAAGTGTGTTTCTGGCCTTAAACACAAACTTTGCCATTAAACTTTATGGCTTACTTAAGCGTAAGACCATTAAATCCTAGACAAGTCTAGGTGAAATCTGATTGCTATACTTAGCACCTCTGAACTGTGGAGCTCTGGAAATACCTACAGCAGTGTTGGAATACCAATAGTCTTGGCCTCATTTCTAGTGTAAATACTTGGAATATAAGGAGATCATTTAGACTTGCTGACTGATAAAGATTCTCCCTCAAATACTATACATGATAAATTCTTACCTGAGTAAGTCTCTAAATATGACAATGAAAGATGTATATGCTGGTTTAAAGACTTTCTATCATCTGCTTTCTAATGATGTAACTTTGTTTTACAACTATGTCTATACACATTGGTAATGATTTTCATATAACAGTAATTATATACCCCAGTGCAGAGTACCTCATATATTTTATTGTTTTCTCATTGTTCAGAGATACTGCATATTAGTCAAGAACTGCAAAGAATATCTTTTCATAAAACAAATTTTAAAGATTTTTCTTCATCTGAACCAAACATTACATTTCTATCCCCTTCCTACTGGTATTTTAAAAATATACATTTGAAACTTGGTATTTAAACTGTTTGCTATACTTTTCCCATTCCTTTGGCCAACTTCTTAGGTAGCAGCTCTTATTTTTAAGTGGCCTCCCAATTAGATTGAAACTAAAATGCAATATGTAACTTAAAACAATTTTACAAGTAATAGCTTGAATTTTTTATTTGTACAATTCCATCTTACATGACAGAGAATAAGCATTCTGGATAAGGTATGTGTCAGCTTTTCCAGGTTTGTATTAGCAGCACATACACATTTGTAGGGTTCTGATCTACACTAGTCTGCAGTGAAAACACACTTCAGTACAGAATTTATACACTATAATCTGACCTAGCCACAGGCATCTTCACACAAGAATTCAAAACCAATTTGCTTGGTAAATTAGCTAATAGTATTGTAGCAGTATTTGATTAATTAGTCTTCCAATTTATTATGATGCTTACATGCTAATTGAGAATTAGACACTGCTGTTTATTATATATAAAAAGTATACATCCAAATTACTTTTCAGTTAATTATGTACCGATATCTACTAGAACTGAGTAGACCATATTGTTGGTAATTCAGAATTCATGGCTTCATTTTCCCATCATCAGATTTGTATTGACTAGTTCACACAAAATTATTCTGCTGTGCAAGAGAAGCAATCTTTACTGAATTTTCAATTACATTTGAAGGTCCTGTTTTGATGCATGGGTTCAAACTGTGTTCTCCTAAATTTCCTTTGTAATTCAGAGATGACCTATCGCTTACAATTCTGACTTTCGATTTCCCATCTCTCTCCAAAAAATTTCTGCCAGAATGTGTATGTTGTAGGTCAGTGACCTTCTGTAAGAGAGACCTGAAAAATACTTTATCTAATAGAGCTGGAGAGCAACAACGTAATGGCAAATTTATGCCATTGTGATACTGCCTCACAATTTTGTCACAATACTCAGGGGGAGTGGAATCATGTCCTGAAGTTGCACCATAAGGCAAACAACACAATGAAATATCAGAATGTCATGCTGCAGTTATTTCTCAGACTTCTGTGATTTTGCTCAGTGGAAATACTTGCTTTCCTCCACTAGTGGTGCTCACTAACTCCCAAGAGAGCTGTTTCCCCTTCCTTCCTATAGCACTAGCTAGCAATCCTAATCATGATATTCCCTTGAAAAGTAATCAAAGGATCACTGGAATACTTACAGAGCTCTAACGCTCTCTGTGTTCAGAACATACCTGGCAAATGTGCATCTGAAATAATACAGATACCAACATCTTACGAATAATGCAGTAACACTGCATAATAACTCACACCTTGTTCCTCATTGTGAATGAGCTTGGATGGCTCTTCCCTGTTTCCTTTGCCTGGATTTTGAGACAATGGAAAAGAAACCAAACCCCATCTTTCCTTCCTAATACCCTGGTTAAGAACCTGCCTACAGTCTTCCAGGCTAGCATGTTTGCATTCTAAAAGAAGTAATCAATTTTTCATTGGAATTTTTTACTATATCAGGTGACATCTTTGCTAGAGGAACATGAACTTTGAAAAGGAGTCTGATCCTAGGTACTTAAATGGCTTTCAGGCATACATTTCCAGCAAAAATGGGGAATGATAAATTACCAAATAGCATGTGATTTTTGTTCAAAACCAAAGAAAAATGGCATCTCTAAGCTGTCGTGTCCTGTGGCTTTTTCTAGAGGTACTCTGCTTACATGACTACTGTAGCAAAACTCAGGTGCTTAAAAGTAATAGCTGACCAGCACAATGTAGTAGTTAAACATTTATAGAAACATAAGTGATTTTTTGGTTGAAACATGCCAGAAATTGCAACCATTTACATGACTCCAAAGCTCTACATATCTGGTATCAGATTCATCTTCATTCTACATCAAGGGACTGTTGTTTAATTAACTGAAACAACCAAATGCCTTGGCCAGCCTGTATGGCTTTACAGAAATTAGGTACAGTGTGAAGAGTATTCCCAGTAGGGGAAACCATGCAGCTATCTTGATTGCATCCTAAAATATTTTGGGAGTTCACTGAACAAGAGCTAAATTTACTGCTGTACTGATTTCACATTGCCCATGTTTGCATTAGAAATAGTTACTTCATGCTAAGATACTGTGATTGGTTTAAAATTCCCTACTGTTGTCTTTGTAGTTTCTTTATTAAATTCGTTTCTTGGATTTCAGCATGCCTCCATCCTCTTCAGCACCTAAAATTTCTCTCTCCCATTTTATTCCACGCCCTTTAATTTCATTTTTTAACATTTATAGTAGGTAAAGTAAGTGAAAAAAACCTGTCTCTCCAGTATCTCACTTCATACTGCTCCAAGATCTTTCACTGACTATTAGTGAGAGAAAGAGACATGAGCCTTTAAAAAGATTGAGATATTCATTTTGGCAATTCTGGATCCCTTTTTTTCAGATAAAACTTCCCTTCATTTTCCAGCGAGATAACCTGGTTCTGCCACTTTGGATAAGTCTACAGAGCCCCTGGGACAAACCTTAATTTCATTTTAAGCATGAATAATGGCAGATGAAGGCCTTGGGGCAGTAATGAACCACACTGATCATACAAAATTATTCAAAAATATCTCTGATATTTTTGGGGAAAAACATTACTCCTATAACATTCCTGATGGATTTCTTAATGAGTGTTGATTTAAATGTAGTATATACACTTCATTACACCATTTCATAGTATTCTCTCCCTTACTTCATGGACAAATTCCTATTTCCTAATATTAATTGTTTCTTCTGTCCATATAAATCTAAATATTTCCAGAAATGGATCCAAATAAGAAAATTCAGAGACAGGACAGTGATCTTATATGACTGTCGTGGTTTAAGTCCAGTCATCCTGTCGTGGTTTAAGCCATAAATCAGCCATGCAGTTTGTTCACTCACTTCCCGCTTTTTCCTCCCTCTGCTCCTGGAGGGATGGGAAGGAGAATCGAAAGAATGCAACTCACACAGGTTGAGATAAGAACAGTTTAGCAACTGTTGTGGTTTAGGCCATAAATCAGCCACACAGTTTGCTGCATGAAGAATCGAAAGAATGCAGCTCCCACAGGTTGAGATAAGAACAATTTAGTAACTAAGGTATAACACAAACCACTACTGCTACTACTAGTAATAATA
>JAOEHY010033826.1:0-18370 GCA_025447955.1 Psilopsiagon aurifrons
ATCCTGGGCATGACGTGCTGTGGTATGGAATACCTCTTTGGTCAGTTTGGGTCAAGTGTCCTGTCTCTGCTTCCTCCTGGCTTCCTCTCCTCCCTGGCAGAGGCTAAGAAAGTCCTTGGTCAGACCAAACATCACTAAGCCATAACTAAAAACATCGGTACTATCAGCGCTGTTCCCAGCCAAAAGTCAAAACCACAGCACTGCACCAGCTACCGGGAAGGAGAAAAAATGACTGCTACTGCTGAAACCATGACAGGTAGTCCTTTAATCATGAGGTATACTGGGACACGTTTTTCAAGCCATGTTTCCACTAAAGCTAAAGGATGCAACATGATTAAAGCACAGTATTGAAGAGCCATTTTGGCACACTTTCAGTGAAAATTGAGAGGCAAAGTCCCAGCCTGGTAATATCACAGCTGTGTCAGAAGGTCTGTGCAAATGAGAGGTAATGGAGCAAGGTCAGTATGATCAGTACAGCCAGTTGCAACTTGTACTCCCCCTAACCAGGGTTAGATGTCAGTTAAGTAGTGAAATAAACTCCTTATGAAAAAGACGTGGTTGAAAGCACAATGAAAGCAGGACTATATACTTACAACACATTGCAATGTCTTTAAAGAAGTGCCGACCATTTGCCTGGAAGTGCATGAGCCAAGGGTACACCTAAGGTCTGCATTTAATCTGCTTTTGTGCTTACAGTGACTGCATGTATAATATAACAGACTGCAGGTGCAAGCCGTTGGTGAGCCTGCACATCTGAAACTTGGCCACAGCTCTTTTGTCTTTAAATAACATTACCATCAGATCCTACCAAGAATGCCAACTGCCTTACAGGGTCACTCAGCCTGGATCAGATGTATAAAGACACTTCCAAGGTGCGTTGAGCACTCCCCGAAGCTCTCCTGTTACCTTCTATACACTGAAACCTCTCAGTTCAGGCTGTTCCTTTCCTTCCTTCAGGACCTGTACATTCATTATTTTCCTCCTTTACCTCCCTCTCCAGGCTCTTTGTTCCCTATCATATTCCTTGGTACCTGGCAGTGCTGTTTCATGGGATGATGCTGTACTTGGCAGTCTTCTTCTGGGTCTCCATCAAGTGTTGTTTCCAAACCTCACGATCTCTTAGGGCTTCTCTGAAAAAGCTGTACCTCAAAATACATCACTCTTTTACTGGGCTGAGGGAAACTCATGAACTTGGGAGGTGCAAAGAAAGCATCCCCTTTTCTACTCAAATAGAGTTCAAGAGAAAGGTGAAATCTCTGTTGGGTTTGTGTAGGCCCCTTTCAGATATTCAAAGGGGTTGGCTTGGTCCTGTTTGAACCCTGGGATGGAGTCACTTCTCATTTCCTTTCTGATCAGGTTTTCCCTTTCCCAGGGAATACATGTAGTTTTCCTAAAAGAAAAGTAAATCATATCTGTAATGTTTCTTCCATTGAAAATAAGCTGTATCCCATGCCATGCTTTTGTAAGTCTTCACCATAAAGGCATCAGGTTTTTGACTGCCTAATAGCTGAGACAGACTGTACCACTGCACTGGGGTAAAAAGTGTTGCTTACCTGTTGGAGGGCAGACCCAGAACCTTCTATTTTTAATCTCCAGTTGCATTTGGAGGCAGCATGATAGAAGAAGTGTCTGTTCAAATGTGATCAAATTATGGCTCAATCTTAAGGAGGCAGGAACAGAGGGGCCTGAAGGGATGCATTTCATATTCCTCAGAAATGGCAGGCTTTTCTTGAGTGGCTGTGGAATCCACTTGGTTGCAGCCTCAACGTGGTTGAAGACAATACATGGGATGTGTCAGCACCTTCAATGACCTGCAGGAGAGACCTGTATCCCAGAGGGAGGCCTGGAGACACAGGGGCAGCCCGGGCGAGGACAGGTCCATGACTGAATCAGAACAGAGTTAATCTTTGAATTGGTAGTGCAGTAGTCTGTGTTACACACAGCAGCTCCCTGCTTTGTTCCATTTGATTTGTTATTGGCTTAATACCCTAAGATATTTTATGTATCTTTCAGCCTGTCTTCATCTGAGGCTGATTTATACCATCCATCCCAAGACTTAGAGCAGGAAGCTGAAGGAGCGTTCTGAATCTATGGAAAATTTATCTTCAGGCTTCTGGGCACAGCTCTTCCCTGCTTGTCTTTCATAAAGCCAGCTCCCCTGAACTGGTGGTGACGCCGCTCCTGTCTGGCTCAGGATGCCAGCAGCAGCTCTTGATCTCTGATCCACAGGATGCTTCACTCCGGGTAGATGAGCTGGCCTGTCCTGAGACACTGATAGCGGTGACAAACTTCTTTCCAGTGTTCAGCTATGTGGTTCTTCCACTTAGATAAGCCATTCTTTGCTTTTCCTGAAGTTGTTTCTTTTTTTCTTTTTGCCTTTATGTGGCTGCTGATCCAGCCTATGTTGGCTTTTTATGGGTGTATTAATGCTTCTTCTTTGAAGGTTTGCCAGTTCGCTATTTAATGGCTCCACCAAGACTAAACAAAATTCTCCTTGAATCCATCAACCTCTGCAGAATAAGGTCTGGCAAAGCCTTGTGCCCCAGGTAAAGTGCAGAGGGAACATTGTCCTTCCCTTAAGCTGAGTGTACTGCAGTGTTGTATTGCAGCCACGTCCACGCCTCCTCTTGCACTGCTGAAGGTGGCACTCCTCTATGCCAGCCGCTCTCATGAAGCCCAAGTGGTAACCTCACCTGCTCTGGAGGTTTCTATCACCAGCCTGTGTTTCACCACTGCCTTCAGAATGGTTTTATTATATGCCTGCAGCCTGCTTCTTTTCTGCCTATCAGACAACAGCCCAGCTGGCAGGAAAGAGGTGGTTGATTCAATAACATAAGTGTGAATGTGGCTGGATAGTTGGCAGCCCTCTCCTGCCTCATGGATTTAATTGAGTTTGGATCTGACAAATTCACACAGCAAGCATCTTCAGTTGTACTGTTTTCTTCTTCTCTTAGCTCTCACTAAAAAGTCATTGAAGCTTTGGAACAAGGCAAAGCTCCTCTCCCCACCCTTTGCACCATAGCTCAGACATGGACCATTGTTACATGACCTGTCCACAGGGCATACCGTGACCCAGGATGTTCATGCCTTCAGACAGCATCTGTTTGCCGTTTGCTTTCTCTGTTTTACTTATTTACTTTCCTTTCATGGGATATCTCTGCTTATCTCCCAGGCTGCTGTGTCTCAGGAGGCATTTCTCTAGGGTTAGAGTTGTTTGTCCCCTGCAAGATGCAGCCCCCCACTTCATAAATAACCTGATCCATAATTAGCAAGATTTTCTGTCTCCAGACTGCAGCTGTAGCCCTGCACACTCCAGTGAATCCCTCCTCATTTCTTCTTCACTGAAGCTGAAAAGTCCCTCACCTCCTCTTTGAGATCAATGTGACCCCTGGCCAGCAGATCCAGAAAAAGGGTCTCATTTCCCAAAAATAGCAGCCTGCTTACCTTGTACTTATCTCCTTGCTATGAGAGAGAAAGAAGATACTGTTTCATCTTGCCAGTTCTAAGTGCAGACTTGCCTTTTACTACAAAGTTTGTATAAGGCTTTCTATCTGGTTGTCTTGGGAGGCTGAATCCCTCTTTCCTTCCCATCCTGCCTTTTCCATTTTCCAGCCCTCCAGATGCTGCTGCTTTGTGTTTTGACATTTCCACTTTTCTCTTTAGCAGGGGGTGAGCTGACTGCTGCCACTGCAGCCCATTTACTGTGCACTGAGGGCTTTGGGACTATTAACCCAAACCAGCTCTTCATGAAGGAACCCATCTGCAGACTTGCTTCAATCACCATTCAGCACCCAGCCGCGCTATCCACAGGCTGAATCTTGCAATCATGATCTCCCTACCACCTACCCTGAAGACTTTTTGCCCCCTCATAGCTTGGAAGCACAAGGTGAATGACACTGTATTCCTGCAAAGGCTTTGGAGAGTTGAAGCAGTGTGCAGAACTGCATAGAAGGGGCATCAGTTCACCGGTAATCTCTAACTCTGATGGACAATGTTGACAACTTTCTCTGACTTCTTTTTTATCTCTGTTATATTAATCCATGTGTGTATAAACATGTTATTACTTACATCCTGGTCTCTGGAAAGATTTGCTTCCTAAAGCTATTCAGTCTGCCAAAACTCCTTCCCAAATTTAAGTGCGGCTGCTTAAATTGTTTTGTTATTCTTCAAAGGCTACTTATGACAGCACATGATAGAAGAAAATTATGCTCTACATTCAAAATTATTTTATAAAACCCTCAGTAAAGCATCATTTGGATGTTTCTAAAGCTGCTGTCAGATTCCATGAGAACAGCTATTTATAAAGAGCTTCCCCAGAAGACAAATGATGTGGAGCTACCACATCACGTCCTTTGTGAATCCTGACACTGTCAGGAAAGGTGGCTTCAAACCTGAAATTTCAGATGAAAACATCACAGAAGCATTAGTAAAATCCAAACTAAACTTGGGTGAGTGTTTTGCAGGTGCCCGTTCCAGCCTGCAGATGAAAGAGGCATCTGTGGGTTTAGACAAATATTACTATCTGACCTCTCCAGCCTACCTCAGAAGTCTATGACACCAGATCACCACCCTTGTACGTGTGTCCCTGGGCCTGCAGCTTGTGTCTGTACAGAAACCAGCAGAGCAGAAGATCTGACAGCACTTGGTAGTGCTATAAATGCAATAACCACGCTAAGAGAACTTAAGCTATTTTTACCTGGCCATAGGTACATGTAACCACTAAGCACAAGCAGAACCAACTACTGGCAATAGTGACTGGACAACGCCACAAGTGTGTTTTGTCAGGGGCTGTCTAGTGTGCTGACTGCAATACAGAGAGCTGGAAGCTTTCCAGGACTTTGTATGTAATACAATTATCAAAAAGCAGACAAGCACTGAAAGTGAAATACTGAAGGAGACTGGCCAAAACAAAGGCAAAATTAACAGTCTTCTCTCTCACTGTCATCAGTAGCTGAACTGAAGATTTAATTAGGGGATGCTTTAAATACTTTCAAACGAATAAGGCAGTACTTCATATATCTTCATTTCACAAATATACATAAGATTTATGAAGCACAGCAATATTTTTATGGATCTGTATATCATCTTCAAACAGAAATCTTTGGGTGTAACCAGAAATGGGTACATGAGATCAAACTGCACTTATCAGGATGTTAAGAAGGTCAACCTGTTATAAAACAGTAAAGAGCTTTCATGCTAAACCCTGAGGTTTTTCCATTCCTACTGAAATCTGTGGCAGGTAGGGATGCAGGACCTGGCCTTACACATATATCATACTGGACATCAACGGCTCCCACTGCAGCATCTCCAGAGGTCCAAGTGTCTCCTGGGAACAGAAGCAGAAGGCCTCTCCGCTTCCTGCTCCACCGAGGTGGGTTCATCTCTGATGTTACAGTAGCTAGTTAGGCAAAAAGCACACTTTTCTTTTTAATGGCTGTACGCAGACAAGGATTTTTCATTTTGGAACTTGGTTCTCATTTTCCAGAAAGCCATATGGGATTTTTTGCACTCTAAGCAGCTTTATTTAATATGGAAAGTAGAATATCTTTTAAAACAGAAACCAGCTGCGTAGTTTATGGGTATCATCATATGGCTCTGCTTTTTGTTTCCTTACTTAACTGGAGTCTGGGGTTTCCAAGTTGCCAAGCTGCTAACACTAGTAAATGGAGTTTATTAGAGACAGTGTTTGTTGAACAATAACATTTTATATAGTCTGTCACTGTCTAGTATCCTAGATGAGTTACACATTTCTGTTCTCTATTTTTGCTCTCATTTTTTTGGCACTTCAGATCTCATTTTCAGCTGTGGACGCTAAAGAGCAAAATCAAAGATATCATCTTGTGCTTGCTTATGCCCAAAGTCTGCAAAGCCATTGCTGACCAAAGTCACCCAAATGCCTGAATAGAACCAGACTTCCAAGGGTTAATCCTTCAGTGCCTTTTGACTGAGTTTAGCCAGTAAGAAGGGATTGGATGGCAGATGAAATGCCTCCCCAGGAGATCTCTTCCAGGAGAGGGGCCCCTTTGCTCAGTTGTAAAAGATAATGTGTCCATCAAAAGGCTGTCACACAGCAGTACTGGTGGTGCGTGAAAACTGGGAAAGACCTGAATCCTCCTGCAATGATATTCTCCTTCCCAAAGGAGTTCAGCCCCATCCTGGAGTTTTGGAGCATTAGAAGCAAACACCTGTAGTCTAGGATGTTTCTGGAATTTGCTCTCAGAGGGCTGTTTGTTTTGCTCCTACAGGCATCAAACTCAAACCCAGTTGGATGGCCAGACACGAGCACAGCTTCTGCTTGGCCCTTTAGTGGTTAAAACTGCATATGTGAAGTGTGGTCAGGACTCAAAGCAATTGAAATGTTAGAGGACAGGAGTAGTGAGGGCTGTTTGTGGCAACATAGTTCCCCATTTCTCCTTTGTGCTCTGCAAATACTATGAGTCAGCTCTGGTAGATATCTTTATCTTCTTATCTGTTGCTCTTCTTCCTCTAATCACAAAAGATTCATGCACTGCCAACTTTAAACTGCAGGCTTGCTTTTAATAGCACTAACGACATCTGAAGTTACACTCCCTTTCACCAGGATTCCCTTAGGTATTGGAGGAACTAAGCTTTTAAACAAATGCTTTGCTGGTACAGCCAATGGCTGGCATGCAGAACAGGGGTTACACCGAGTTCCTTCCCTGCTTAGGAATTACGGCTTCTTTGACTACTGCTAAGCCAGCTCTGAAAAAGGTGATTTATCTTCATGGTTCATAACGATACTTCTTAAGAAATTCCCCTTTTCCTGTCCCTCTCTGGAATAACCGGGTTGCAGCATGTCTTGGATTTAAAAACAAATACGGCCTGGAAAATAATACCTTTGGATTTCCCACACTCATGCCTTCTGCTATACACAATGGCTTCACTCCCAGCTTTAAATTAGACTAGTGCTATGTTAGCAATATATTTCATATACAGACTGAGAGCAAGGCATAAATACTTCAGCAAATGGGCTCAGTAGACATTTGTTTGCCAAATATTAGCTGTTGCTAGCAGGTAAATTTGATTCCCAGTTTTAAGAGGCCCCCGCCAACAGAAAAGGTTTCGGTGCTTTGTATTCTTTGAATGATCTTTAAAAAATAGAAAAATTACTCTCACTGTAAGGAACTTGTCAAATTTGCTAATATTTACCACGCTTTTTGGTGTATGCATTTCAGTGTAACAATCCATGCATGACACCTGTGCAGTGAGCACTGTCACTTGTCTAAAGGAGCTCTTAATCTATATCGTTGCAAGAGGGTAGAGTGTGTCCTGGCTGCTCTATTGCCTTTGTATACAGCTATTTTGTAGTTATTCCCTAAGTACTTGCGGTATACAGGTACAGGATTCATGGCTGAGGAATCCACAAGTATGCGCTGCAGGGACACAGAACAGAAGAACTGCATCTGTCCCAAAGCTATGACCGTTTTTTCTTTATGAAAAAAGTCAGAATAAGGTTCCAATCCTTCCAAAAAGCATATATGCCTAACACAATATTGTGAATAGTCCAACAAAGTCAATAAAGCCAGCAACCATGAAAAAAATGGAACATATGAATGCACTTTTGCAAGTCTGAGGAATGAGGAAAAGCAAATGTATCCCCCTGGGTTTCAGCAATCAGATAGCATACGCATTAATAACGTGCAATACTCAGTGCAGTGCAAGGAAAGCCATAAAACCACGAATCATTGGAGACGGGTTCCTATATACAGAATTCCCTTGCTCTCAGAGGTATATCCATTGCTATCTACACATGAATTAACTGTAACAATAAGAATTTGTTTGGCACAAGCTTCCAGCAACTAATGAATAACACAGACCAAAAATGCTTCTCTTGCCTTTTGTTAACTCTGGAATGCTGTTTGTCACTGGAGACATCCACAGCAGAAATATACCCTGGAGCTAAACTGGGAGGGTAGCTAGAGCTAACCCATCTTTGTCTACAGAAACCTTCTAGCCACATAAATATGCTTTACAGATGTCCAGTGGTAATTTAGTCAGCCCAGAAGAATACACTTGATAGCACAAAGAGGGGTGCTGGGTTTAATGCACAGCCAGGGAGCTGCTTGTCACCACCACCTGCAGCTAGAACTGACACTGCAGAACATTTTACAGCCAAGCAGCCTGATCTGCTCTTGCTGGCAAGATGATGCCAGGTCCAGATTTCCATGGAGTCAGGCATTGACCAGCACCAAGGTATAGGTGATACAGCCTTTGGTCTCAGGGTGAGTGATGCTGCCAGAGCTATGGCTCCTTGTGTTCCACTCTAAATAGAACCTGGAACTATCACGCTCCAAGTAAAGAATATAACAAGATATTAAACGTAACTCCAGCAGGAAGTAGGGTAAATGAATCATCTTGCCCTGCATGACTGTCTCACAATGCAGCTCTAGTTGACAGACACGTTTGAGCCTTGCTCTTCTTCCAGCGCAGGCATTTGTGTCCTGCCAGAATCTGGCACTCAGCTTGGAAGGGGAAATTACTAGTCCTTTCCTGAAAGTCAATTACTGCTGGATCAATCCCAGATACATTGGAGAAGGCCTGCCAAGAGGCCATGAGTTTACCCAAGGCCAAGTTTCTACAGGTGTCCATGCAGTTACCATTGACTGAGTTGCCACACTGCATAGAGTCAAGGAATACACGCACCGGGTAGAGGGAGAAAAAAGCAGCATTAAGGAAGCTATTAAGTTCATGTCCATTTCCTAAAAACATAAAGTGCAATCTGTGAAAACATCCTTGATGCCAGTTAGAGCAATAGAGGTATTTCAGATGCATGCTTAGAAGTTGGATGAGTGTCTTAACTTTCTTCCCTCCAGGTTCTGGAGTGATTTACAACATCCTTCTAGTAAAGGATCCAGAGTCATTTGGAGGGAGGAAAAAAGACATATTGGAAGATTAAAGAAATCACTGAGCTTGCCAAAACTAACAAATAGACTCAAAGCTCAGCTACCCCTCACTGGAAGGAGAGATCAGACTTCTGGTTAGCAGGAGACTTGGTGCCAGTTTGTGCAGGACTTTATGACAGTGACAGCAAGGAGGCCCCAGGTTTTACTTGATGGAGGAATTGGCTTTACAAACCCACCCTTCACCAGCTGAGCCAAAGTCCAGGGGCCTCTGCAGGAAGGAGATACTAAAGAACAATGATTTAGAAAGGAAAAAGGAACAGTTCAGTCGGCAAAGCCTGCTCTTGGAGGGCATGACCCTGCTCTCACTCACAGAGAATTCTGCATTGTCCCCAGTGGGGCAGGTCTCTTGCTCAGGGTCCCAGGGTGACACACCAACAACAGTAACTTTAACAGCTCCAGCATTGGCAACTCATATTTCCTCTGCCCATGCCTATTCAAAGCACTGCTGAGTGAAGTTTTCCATCCTTAGGTTCTCTTGCATTGTCCCTGAATAATGTGCTTATAATTATTAGCTGTAATTTAGCCTAGAAACCTCTTCTGCATGCCTAGTCTAATGTTCTGCACTTTTGTCTCAGTATTAATCATTCCATTATCAACCTGTGCAGCAATTAGACTAGAGATTTCCAGGGTCTGGGATTTGTCTTGGTAAACTGTATTTGCAATAAAGCTTACCTTTCTATTTTCCATGGTAATAACATTCAGTTTAATTTTAAACAATATGGCTTTTAATGTAGCACATGTTTCTTTTTGATACAAAGGTGATACAAGTAATGCATCCTTGGTCATTGCTAGTCTTTCACAATAGCAAGGCACTTAGGATCAACAAATTTCCTTACAAAACAAATTTAAAAGCTGAATGAACAAAACACATCAGGGATTTTTCTATTTATCTTTTTGGATATAGAGGCTTAAAGGTCATGTTTAAACCCAAGATGAAGCCTACCTTGAAGATTGAATATTGTATACTGAAAAAGAGAAGCTGAGGTTTTTAGGCAAACATGAACACTAAAAATCTTGAAGTTACGGGCAGAACAGCAATAAAGTGGCATGTTAACAACACTGTTCTGATAACACCGCAGGAATCATTAGCTAATAACAGAATTTATTTCACACCTATTTGAAAAGGTTCAATGGCAGAATACCCATAGCTATGCATTTCTAAAAGAGCTGCAGGTGTTTCTCCAAGAAACTTGTGTGCGAGTTTCCCCTGCATAGCTGGTATCAGGCTAAAATAAATTGTACTGTGCATGGAACAGGCATATGAGGCAGAGGCAAATAAGGGTATATGAACAATCAGAGGGTTTCTGTCCTGATGCATCTCTCAATTAGCTACAGATCCGAACACACTGCAGACAGTATCCGTATGTGATGGAAAGCTCGAGCAGTCTTGCAGGAAACTGCTGTATTGCTTACTGGATGATACCATGAAAGCACCACTGAAGTCTGAGACACAGTATTAGAATATTTGTTTGACTATCTTTTATCAAAGTTGGTGTTTATGCTGCTGCTAAGCCTGTTAGAATACTGTTTTCGGAAGAGGTTGGGACTCTGCCAGTGGAAGATCTACACTGTGAGATGTCAGCTCATGAAATGACTCTGTGAGAATGTACTGATGCTGATGAGACATTGCAAGAAAGGTTTCTCAGCTCCTGGCCAGTATTCCTCAGCAAAGGCCCTACTGTGTGGTAAGAGCCTCACCAGAGCTTAAGGAATTGCCTACTTGGGCAGCTTGTCAGGAATGTGGGATAATCAAGTTCAAGAGCCTGTACCATTACTCAGAGCAAGCTGCACCTCCCAAAGCCTGTGCAACTGGCCTTGCTCTCTAGCTCTCTATTGTTCCTGAATATGCCTCTTTCAATCTTTTTTCTGTAGATCATTTTGGAAGGTTCTGTGTTGATGCAGAACTGAAAAATCTCTGAAATCTAGAAAATCTTTGGGCATAGGAAGCCTGTTTCTCTCCTAGCTCTTCATACCAACTTCTTTTTCCTGAAGCTGTTGATTCACCAGGAATGGGAACTTTTAGGGGAAAGACTGTGATAAACATCATTACTGAATCCTGCTCACAATTCACTTGATAGCATTGATCAATACCAGTGTCTCAGCTAGATCAAAGCACCAGAGCTATTTCTCTGTTCTGTTCTCAGCTGCGTGGCTACCCACCATTGACATCAACTTACTGGCTTCTAGTTTAGCCTGCCTAAAGGAATTACCCAAAATTGCTTAAAAGATGCTGCTTGTTGCCTTCAGTTCTCTCACTAAGGGACCTATCACTGCACATTTGCAGCCCCTGCCTTGGTACACTTTCAGTAGCTAACAGTTTGGCACACAGACCCAATGAGCCTCCTCCTGTCTCTTGGCAACAACAGCTACAAACATTTCAGACATGCCTGTCTTCTTCTCCGTGGAGCAGGGCATGACCAGACCTTGCAGCCATAGAAAAAGACAGGCGTGGAGAAGGCAGGAGAGGGCTTGTTGTACATAAACAGAGAGGGGAAAAAAAAACCCTCCTCTGTAATTCACTAAAAATCTCATTGGAAGGCTATGTTCAGGTTCAGATGATTTCACTTGGCACAAAATCATCAGACCCTGTATTTCTCACCAGCTGAAGAGATCGTAAAAGGATAAAGCATAACAGAGAAGTGCAATCACATATGGCAGCATTGCCATCTTTCACTTGATTTTTCCTCTTGAAGTTCAACAATAAAATAACAGTGTTCACAAGAAATGTACCTTTACAGCTGCACCATCTTCAGGTATGTGATGTCTATGTGTGTAAAGGCATCTGGAGCTTGTGGATTTCAGTGAGAACTGAAGCAGTACAGAGCCTCCTCGATGGCTTTACTTTGGCTTTAATAAAAGGCCATGGTTGCTTTAGAAAGCTCAGCCCTATGACTAAAGAAATAGACTCACTTTGTTGATTGTTTTATCCTCAGCAAGATGCTCTCAAGTGGATTCTGAGCTCTAGAAGGGTTTATCTATTTTCAGAGGATGTTTCAGCTCAAGTCTTTGGCTTCATTCATGCTTCATCAGCATGTGCAATTGCAGGTCTTGCAGGCAAGATTTATTGAGCTTTCCACTAGCTCACTCCCACATGGAGAACACTGCCTCAGTAACACAGCAGGTTATTACCTCAGACACTAAAACCGTGCACTTTCACCATCTAAATCTGGTGCTTCATTGCCATTTGGGCACTATTTCAGGATGGCATTATGGCTCCGTGCTGTTGTATTGGCTCCAGCTCAGCTTCTACCCCCAACTCTGAGGTCTACTGAGATTTACTCCAGCATAGCTCTCGGGCCAGCAGCATCAAATCAACCTCAATGGTACACTACCTCCTTCCACTTCTCTCACCCTGTGCCTGCTTCCAGCTTCCCCACGATGGTGAAATCATATGCTTTGTGCCTTCACAAGGAAAACTTTATGCGGACGGGTGAAAAACAGGCTCAGTTGAGACCAGAGCTGCCTGGTATCTAACCAGAGCACCCATGGCTACATCCATCCGTAGAGCACCTCACAGCAAGGGCCAATGCAAGCAACTTATGACTACTACTGATGATGGATAGGCCCCTATTTTGCACAGCTCTTCTTACACACAGGCATGAAATCTCCCTTATTCTGCAAGTTTTTATTTCTGGAAATGCCACGAGAGTGGTTTTTCCCCACAATACAAAGCCCAGAGCTTCTCCTCTGGAAGCCACAAAAACTTCCTCTGTAACTCTCTGTGTCCCTATATTAATTTTATTGCATTCCTTCTGGCATGGGGAAGGAATGAAAATGGGCGATGGCAAGATAGCTGCATGTTTTCTCCTCGCTGTTTTTGCTGACTCAGAAATTTGAGAAGAGCAACAAGCAGCAGCAGACAGCATAGCCTAACCTTATCACGCTGGAATCCAATCATATGGCTTGCACAGAGCCTTTCCAAGGAAAGCTATCACTCTTTCTGTTTACATTGCATCACAGAAAACAGCTGGAAAAGCTGTAAACCCCTTTATTTTGCTAGCTGTATAGAAAATTATTCCACTCACAAACATTACACAACAGTGGCACAGACTTTCTTTTTTGAAGCTTCCAGAAATAAAGACAAGGAACAAAAACCCCAACCTCTTTTTTTGTTGAGGCTGCTGCAAAGGTTCAGACTTGTTTGAAAAAAAAAAGAAAGAAATGCTGATGACTGCCAACATTAATTGCCAAAAATGTGCTTTCAGTTATTAAAGTCCTAATGAGGTAAGTAGGGGAAAGGACAGTTTCTTATTTCTTGCTCATGACAAAAAGAGGGAGAGCGGAAGAAAAGCAACAAACAGACTGGCTGGTGCTCTGAGGTGCAGATACTGTAATGACCTACTGGTCAAAGCTCTAGAGACACCAGTGTGGCAGGTTGAGCTTTGCCATTTTTTGGCTAAGGAAATAAATGTACTTGCTACTAACAGTAGTGAGGTATTACCTGGTCTCCAGAGAGAGCACAGCACATACACAAATGCTTTCCTGAGGCCACTGAATGCCTCCCCGTGTGTTAGGAGAGGCTGGAGCATGGAGGGAGGAAAGCAATGAAAAGGCAGGTGAGGGGCAGCCACGTTTTCTCATATCCTGGCCGCAATCAATTCCCAACAGCTCCAATGAAATATGTTACCTCTCCTGTGTGACTAACACAGCCACAGCTCAAATCAAAAGGTACCTGGATTACATAGTAAATCCTGAATCTTTATACAGCCAAGGAATTCCCATGGGGAAATAGGATGGAACCTTCCCCGCAGCATTTACAGGACTTGTGTGACATCTCAGGACCAGGGTGGGGGGGAAACTCTGCTGATGGTTTTTGTTTGGAAATTGCATTGCTTTGGAGTTCTTGTTGATTTTTAGGAGTCCGCAAAGGGTGAGGGGTTTTGGAGAGGTGGAAGCGGCGATGGCTCTAGAGAAGTAGAGATTAGAAGGTAGAAAGTAGCGGGACTAAAGATTTTGTTAGAAGTCACGCTAGATGGAAAATGCAGCAAGAAATCGTGCCTTAACTCAAACAGCTCAGAGAGTGTTCTGGCCTTACTAGCTGTTGCAAGCTAGTACACTCCAAATGTATGACCTTCTTCTTGCGTGTTGTTTTGCCCCTGAGCAGCCCAACCAGTGGGCACATGCATCTGCTGAGCCAGGAAGGAAGGAGAGCCCTTGCTACAGACCCACCCAGCTTTCACCAGCACATCAACACTTCAAGCAGCTTTTTGAGTGGCATATTATTGGCTCTGGTTATGCCTGGAGAGAGAAAAGCCGAGTTATAGTCCCCTCAACCTATGCAACATAACCATCCACTTCCCTGCTTCACCAGGCTGCACTTTGTCCATGTCCAGTAAGCAGCAGCTTAGCATTTTGTTTTAAGGCCATTCCTAGAATTAGGAACTAAAACTGACCCAGGCTATTTAAACATCTTTTTACAATTACTCAAACATATGCTTTTAAAAGCAGAATTTACCAAAGTGGCTTCAGATTTTGTTACTTATTCCTGGTTTTGTTTTGGCATTCACTAGCATTCATGGGAGTACGTGCATGTCTGAGTTCAAGTGCGGATCTTTGCTTAGGGATTTGTCCCCATAAAAGAGGGCAGAAGGACCAATTTGCCA
Organism: Psilopsiagon aurifrons; assembly: GCA_025447955.1. Taxonomy (NCBI): domain Eukaryota; kingdom Metazoa; phylum Chordata; class Aves; order Psittaciformes; family Psittacidae; genus Psilopsiagon; species Psilopsiagon aurifrons. The sequence continues at coordinate 14,528 of JAOEHY010033826.1, forward strand.
TATGTTTTTTATAGCAGGCAAGATTAAGAGCTGCTAACGGCAGAGCAGCCTCTGGAACCAGTGCAGGGTCGAGCCCAACAGCATCTGGAAGCAGATGCATAATGGGAACAAAAGGAGAAGATGGGCAGCAGGTTCGCCCTCTCAGGCAGCAGCTTGGCCTCTTGCATTGCTGCCCATAGGGAATACTGGGGAAGGGACAGAGGAAATGCTGACAAGAGAAAAAGCAGCTAGACATAAATGAATCTTGGAACCATCTCAAGTCCCATACCGTTCATAATTACCTATCATTTTACTGATCCAAACATTCAGTCCTCTGAAAGATCCTAATCCATTACCTGCCATGTACTGCCCTTTGTAATTTCCTTGTGCTGCAATGCTCTGCTAAGCTTTGATGTCCTGGCAAGACTAGGGAGGCTCTGAAATCTGGGATTAGCAAACATCCGCAGGCATGATGTAGGCTCTCCAGCATTAGCACATGTTCCAGCATCTGAATCCAATAATGGCGTGCCAAAATCTACACAAGGCAGCAAGGTGATTCCTCCTCGCTCTTTTGGGTGGCAATGCCTGGGCCAGGGGAGCTCTTTGAAGCCAGGGCAAGCTGGAAACACATGTCATGTCAGCTGCAGATGCTCTGCCACAGGGAGGTTATACAACCTGCTGTCCATGTGCTTCTGTCCTAGGGTCACTCAGCTTGGTTAATACAGAAATTCATTCTGGAGACAAAGACATTAACCCTTGCACGATGCTGTCCCAGAGAGTCACCACTGGGTACATGTCTGCATGGCCTTTTTTTCCCCCCTTAAAAAGCACACAAGATATTAATGAAAAAAAAAAGAATGTCCATAACACTTCCAAACCATGGCTTACGTGCCCCAGTCTGGAGCTGGGTAGCAGCACTTGCAGCATGATGAGCTTTAAACTAGATGAGTTTAAGTTCCTTTCCAAGCCTAACTATTTAACTATTCAGCTACTTCCCTCAAAGTGTTTTGAGCCCTGTCTGTTGATTCCTAGGTGTACCTGCAGTAATTACAGCAGGAATAGGTTTCCTTCTGAGTAGAACTGGTTTGAACAGCAGTATCAAATACATGAAAAAACACGAGCCACACAAATCCTGTCAACAAAGAGTTCACCATCCCTTGCATTGAAAGAAAACCCTTGAGATCCATAGTACTAATCGTAAATGCAAGTATTTCTCTCTGAGCAGAGAAGGTGGCTTTGCTAAGCTGAGGGCTGACATTGAATATCTGTTGCCATAGACCTGGGTAATGTCTGTTTATAAAGTTCAGATGGAGGGGCGTAAGCAGCTCCCCAATTCTGCAATAAAGAGCTGCAAACAAAGCAGAAGAAAAAGCAGTTTTGTTTTGTTTTTGACTAATTTGTATTTGCTGAGAGCACGGGGTTTGTTCGTGTTGTTGCAGCTGTAAATTTCAAGGCAGCTGCAAGGTAAAAACTGAAACTGTACATGCAATTAGCCCATGGTAATGTCTAATCATGCTGGCATCTAAAAAAACGTGAAACAGCAGGGATGCTTAAATTCGAAAGCCAACTACTGCACAGATGCAGGAACTGTGCTTGTTGAGGAAGTTTTCCTTGGCATATCGATGTGAACTTTAAAAGTTGGCTCAAAACACAGTAACATAAAGACCACAGAACTGTAGAAAAGAGTATTGCAGCTCATCGCATCGTACATTTGAGTGTAGGAAACTTACACAAATCAAATGGTTTCTAAGGGCCAGTCTCCACCAGACCAGTTAGAAAGTAATTATTTTCAGCTGCCCTTAGTATGCTTCAAGTTCATGCTCTTCTTAGTCACGAAGACTGCAAGTGTGATCCTGCATCCTTTGCAAAGTATGATTAAGCAGCTGCCACCGCAGCACTAAAAGGTCACAACTCAGCCCAATCCAACAATCTGTGCTGAACCAAGCAGCACACAAGAGCCTCAAGGGGGTGTGGGTGCCAAAACCTACAGTGAAAAGCTGAACTGTGTTAAAAATAACCATAAAAGCATGTCTGCAGTCAGGGCTTAGCTTGCTGGGGAGGTGCTGGGAGCCCCCCAAACAGAGGGCTGGAGCCTTTCCTGGCTGCCCAGCTCTGACCCACTGGACAGCACAAAGCAGTGATTTATTTTCATGCTTTTGGTGCTTTGTAATTGAAGTGTAATCTCCTATGGAGCAGTGGGGGTGGTGTTGACCTCACCACATAAAAGAGCAATCCCTGATGTATGAGGATGCTGCTATTGTTTCTCCTTGCAAAATTATGGCTGTGGTATATTGCTGTCTCCAGAAAGGCATCTCTTGGAGAGATGTGTTCTGGAATCCAGAGGTACAGCAGTTGATTCCACATTTCTCAAAATTAGCTTTTAGCTGAGCGCTGGAAAACATTGGAAGCAGTCTGGATTTTCTAATTACAGACCCAGAAAATCATATATTTTATTATTCAAGGAGTGCATAACATACAAGCACACATGCAGAGCACAAGGTCCGTCTGTGTCACCATGGCTGTGGCAGAAGAACCAGCTTTAAGAAGAGGGACCTGCCAGCACTTTCTACTTCTAATCCAAGCTAGTGCCAACATTGATCTGCGTCTGAGCACATCACTCTGCATAGCATGACAAATCCATTCTGGCCTCCCTCCTTCATTTATTTAAAAACCATTCCTATATTGATTTAAATCAGTGTAGGCTAATGAAATCAGTGGGGGTATTACAACATGTACCTGCACCAACTGCTAGACCTCTATTTTCAGGTGAAGCAAGAAAAAAATGGCCCAGACACAGCCAGCTTAAATCGTATCAGGAAACAGAGGAGCAGCTAAATGTACTCTGCAAACCTCCTCCCTGCTTACAGCTTAGCTCTGAGCACCGTCAGTAGAAAGTCACAGCAATGCACATCCAGGAGCAGTGCGTACAGCACCCTTGCTCTGAGAGTATGAGAGCAAACCATCTGCATACAGCAAAGAGAACCATCACACAGCCATGCTGATAGCAGGGAAACAACCTGTACAATTCAGTGCTTGCTTCTTTATTTTTCCCTTTCATGAGTGACCTTGCAGGTGCACAGAGAGTCTCACACCTACCTGCAAAATGCCCACAAAGAGAGGGATAGAAGATGGGATCTCTGCAGCCCACACCACCTCCAGGAAGCCTCCTTAGCCAGCAAGCAGACAAGACTGAATCATCAGTGCTTTTAAGGAGCTTCATGCTGCCAGCTCATTCTCCTAATGCTCCACCACAGGTGGGTGAGCTGTGGGCTGCTCCCTGCAATAATGCCCATTAAATGCTCGAGACCGTCCTCTGGGCAGGTGAAAATTCTCAGTAACACGGTATAATTTGGACTGGTGTCTATAGGGAGTATTCCAGACATAGTGGATGAACAAGGCAACATGTCAGTGTCACTCTATGATCCCGAGGAGGAGGAGTTTCTGAATGTGCCTTTGGAGCCCTTCCAGCTGCATCAGACGCAACAGATGCCCCATCCCTTCTGCACCAAGTGGGCAGTGTCAGCCACACTCACTCTTCCCAGCCTCTGCAGCAGAGGCAGGTAGATACTGGCTTGCAAATCCACCCATGCACCCAATGCACATCCCAAGGGGAAAGTGTGGACACATGTAAGATGTTCACAGGTGGGAACTGGCCAGAAACTGGGACCTGAGCTGCTCTCAGATCAAGCAAGCAGTCAAGCAAATGGATGGGTCTCATGGTTTAAACCCAGCTGTAACTCAGAACCACGCAGCTGCTCTCTCACTCCCCCCCCTTCCTGGAATACCCCTTTGGTCAGTTTGGGTCAGGTGTTCTGTCTCTGCTTCCTCCTGGCTTCCCCTCCTCCCTGGCAGAGCATGAGACTC
>JAOEHY010033827.1:0-14795 GCA_025447955.1 Psilopsiagon aurifrons
ATCCCATCAGCCTTCCCTCCCATCCCCCATCTTATTCCCCACTCAGAAGTGGAATCAGACATAGATGCATATTACTTCTGGTCTAATTTCTGTTACAGAAAAAATAATAAATCCTAATATGCTGACATACATCTCAGCTATATTCACATTTGGGAAAGCTGGGAGAGACATACAGATTTTTCACTGAAAAATAGTTCTCACAAACATTTTAAAATACACTCTGGTTACATGTCAGCTGGTAAATTCAGCAGAACAGGAGGGGACAGCCATATTCCAGTGCATAAACTTTCCTCAAAACTGAAAGAAAACACAAACACTGTGCTGGGACAGGAGGGAAATATGTGCCTTCTCTAAAGCCGTACTGACTCTGCCTATTCTCTTAGAAAAAATACAGATACCTAACAGAGGCAAAGTTTGGTGTTTTCTTAAAACCATACAGCAAAGGCAGAGAATGTACCTTGGCATTGCAGGGAAATATTCAGATTCTGCTGTTCCGGAACAGTGGGAGTAGAACTCTTCAAGCAATAGCTAATAGAAACATGAAGTCAAATCCAATGTGTTTGTTGCCCAAGGGTGGGAGTGAATGAGTGACAGCAAAAAATAACTAGACATTGGGGTTAGTTTACCCATATAATTATTATTTCTTTAAATATATCTTAGCACTAAGATTTTCAGTCCCATATTTTGGAGTTATTGTTGCTGCATTGTTTAAACATTCTTTGAAACAAAAAGGCAAACATTTTTGTTTCTAATTATGGCATTTGTTATGTTTACAGACCTCTTACTAAATGCTCAATATGCCATCTCCTCCTAATACTAATAAATAATTCTGCTGCAAGCATTCATTGTCCTACTAGCTGAATAGTTAGCAATGGGTAAATCTCAAAGTTCTGAATGACCTACATTACAATTTAAAGTTAATTCCTGGTCTGAGTTGTTTTACAGGTTTCTGTACCTGTGTCTTGAAATGAACAGTACTCTCTTCCACACCCAAGCTGAAGTTCTTATGTGCCAGTGCTGTTTATTAGGATAATCAAAGTTAAGTGTCGTATTTGACATTCAAGAGTATTTTCAAAAATACAGGGATAGAGCAATCAATAATGTTGTCCTCATTGGTGGCAGCAATTTTGTTCATGCACTACAAACACATTATTGTATTATAAAAAAGATAGTCCTCTTGACTTAAATCCTAGATTACCAGTCTGTGTTTGGCTGCCTTGAAGAGCAGCGCTGGGTGGTGAGAAGGAAAGCAGCACTCAATCAACAGGAAGAGGTTAACTAACCACCGTGATCCGCCTTTTACGTCCCCTCCCTAGCCCTATCTTTAACAAACCATTCCACATGAGTTGCATGATGCCCTTCGCAAGTGTTTGACTCTGGGGAGATCAATGCCCTCCTCTGTAGGTCCTTGAGACACCATGGTTGTGGATGCTTCACTGTGCTCTTCTAAATATCACCTACACCTCTGCTCTTACATGGGCAGGATACTGGAGCACTACCTCCACTCACACAGGTTTTGTTTTTTAAGGCAGAAGCCAAATGCACCATTTTGGAGGCAAATTATGCAGAAAAAAACTTTATATTTCTGCTGAGGCAAATGATTTTTAAGTAGGTCTTATAATTACTTTGGGTGGAGAATGCTTTTTCTCTTTGGTCTATTCACTTGCAGTTCATATGAGGAAGGATTATATTACCATCATTACACAAACACTGAAATGGGTCCATTGATTTGTTTAGAAATGAGATATCAATGACAGCTAATTATTCAATAACTGATCATTAATTTTGGGCAAATGATCAGAGACCCTTACGTCCTTCTAATTTTGCTTGGCTCAAAGCAATAAATGAAATCTGTTTGTTAAAAACATATGGCAGACTACTAAGCATTCATTTTCATTCTGCTACAGTAAAGTAGTGTTTTAAACAGACTCATGAAATGTTTTAATACTACTCAGGCAAACCTATCAATAGAAGAAAAGTTAAAAACACAGTCAAAGGGATTATTATCTAGCTGTCTATATCTTTCGTCTAACCTGATACTTTGCCATGTGGTTTTGTGTGGAAAACAAATTTTTACTTACTTAAACAGCCTGCTTTTAATTAATCCTTCCCTCTTTTCCTTGTATTTTAAGCTATCCGAAGGAGATCAAGGACTGTTCATACTGACTGGTCTGCAGCAGTACCAGATGATGTTCAAAAGTCATTGCTTATATAATAAGGGTATCATCAGTCCGTACATTCTTAATTAAAGTTCATTCAAAGGGTGCTTTCCAATAGCTGAGTCATAACCCTATTGCCATATCTTGGAGATTTTCTAACGATTAATAAGCAACACAACATTTTCCCTCACTCCATCTGTGCAGGATTGAGCTCTAAAATTTCCAAAGAATAAATTAAAGTAGAATTCAGGTTGCGAAATTAAGTGAATGTCAAGCTGAAACTCTTTTCATTAACTCAATGCTCACTCCTGCCAAGGTCTGCAGCACATAGCTGATTCTGTATCATCAGTGTGCTGAGATCATTCCAATATCATAATAGAGCACATTTAAAATGAGCAATTGAAAACTTTCATTCTTTTCCCTGGATTTATTTGCTTTCCTTGGCTAGATGCACAAAAACTAGCCGAGGTGGAGATCTGGTTTCTGTTCACCTCAGGGAAGTTGATGCCATCTTTGGTGAGCGCAAGGAGAAATCCTGGGGATGGCAGTGTTGTGAGGAGCTACACAGCGTCACTTCTGCATGGGCCATAGATTTCTTCCAAAAATGTTTTAGTAATTAAGGTCCCTGTGAAGCATAATATGTAAGTCAGTTTTCACGAGATAGTGTGACAGACAATAAACTTGTCTAACATGACCAATATGTATTTTGATGAATGCTGTACAGAACTTATTAGAGTAACAGAAGGGCTGTGATAAGTCCCATGGGTAAAACCAGAGCAGAAACAAACCTTGGGAAATATACTCGTGTCCACCCTTTATGGTGTAAAACAGACTGGGGGAAACATAGTCTCATTAAAGGGGACCCACTGCTCTGGTAAAAAAAAAAAAAGAAACCAAACCAACCACCTTAGTTCAAAATTGCAGCTGTGTCACTTCAGTGTGAGTGTTACTTATGTGATCACCAGAGGTCAGTGTCACCACAGGCTGCAGCACAGAGAGAAGGAGATGCTGTTTATAAAAGATGAAAACGAGCTTGCCTGAGAGTTTGCCTGTGCTCCAACACCGAGTATAACAAATTCACAAGCCTCCCCCTTCTTTGTGAGATGGAGGGTGGATGGCTATGGGGGTCTGCTGAGGAAAGAAAAAGACAAGGAAGAAAAGAATCGGAGAGCTGTAAGGAAATGGGAGCACAACTTGGCTGGCTGCTTTGTGACCATAAAAGATAACTGCCTTCAGGTTCTCAAGCAGGCAAGTCCCACCTGTATTAAGGCATCTACCTAACAGTATAAATTATTGCCTGATCCAAATGCTGAGAAATTCTGAGGCTAGATCACGTTTAAATAATAAAAATTACTGTTTTCCTTTCTCCACAGACTTGAGTTGTTGGGTTGTTGGGGTTTTTTGCCATATTCTCAAGCTTTCTTCCACTAACGTAACACCTGAGAATGTGTGTATGTGTGAGTGTGTATGCATGTAATTTTAATGTTATGTTAAATTCTTCAGGTTGTGCAGTTTGGCTCCAGGGGCTAGAGTTTAAGAAAAATACAAGATGCAGGATAAAACTCTGGCATCTGGGAAGACTTCTTCCCTAGTTGCTCACTTTGAGAAATGCTCCTAAAGCTGTGGCCTTCATGCATAGATCAGAGGTGACAGATAAGCGTGAGGACTGCTGTTGCTTCCTCACTTTGGTATGTCATGAGGCCTGCAACTCACTGAGTACATCCATGGTGTACTCCTCCACCCTCAGGTACCACCCAATCTGCAGTTGTCTTGAGTTGGTATTGTGCATGCCACTCAGGAGCAGAGAGGAGACTAGAAAGGCTTACAGCTTAGCCATCCTGGGACAATCCTGAGGTGTGAGGACAGGTTTAGCAACAAACTCTATCACTTTGTCCATACTGGCATTTCTGGCAGTTAATCTCCTACCAGTGTTCAAGCAAGTAGCAGCAATGGTAATACAAATACTGGCAGAGGGAAATCCTGAGGTTTAGATGCCCTGTATTCTAAGTGTATTCTATGGTGGCTGCTGCTAGGCATTATTAGAGAATAAAAAATTATGATGATGAAAGCATTCAGAAAAAATATTCCTTTTGTAGGATATCTGTTGTTTGACAAAGGCAGAACATTTCATTAAGACAGGCTGCAGCCAATGTTTTTTTTTTTCCTGATGGAGCATGAGGGTCTCTATTTGGCCTTTGCAATCCTCTAATGTTTTCATTTGCAACACTAAGGTCCAAACATCAATCCAACTACGCAGCTCAGAAGTAGTGGTATAACTGTCATGGAAGAAAGGAACTTGTTTCCAAGCTTCCACTATGTCTTAACAGGAATACCTTCTTTTTCTGAACGTTTTAATGGCCACATTTGGAAAAGATCCAACTTTAAAATGCCAGGTCTGGAAAATCATTTCTTGGGTAATCCAAGACATTTTTTTACAATCAAAGAACATAGGCTGTCTGTCATATGGAAGGCACATACCTGGCGCCAGGTAGAGCTTAAGTATTTATCTAACCATATTGGCTGCTCTCAGCTCACTCCAGCGTAAAGTCCTCCTCAATACTGCTCCAGAAAAATGATACTGCTTATCAAAAGGAATTATCTAGATAATGTCATGACAGATACATGCCAAACTTGCTTTCTCTGCGCAAGTCTTAGGGCTAAGCAAATACAAATTGAGCCTCTTTCCCAAGGCAAAATGCAAGTTGATTTTTTCACAACCCAACCAAAGAAAAGTAGGACAGTTCTCCATACAGAGCTTGAATGTAACACAAAGTAGAAGTCCTAAAGCAGGCAGTCTTTAGTGGACACTCCATATTACTGAAGTCTACAAATACCAAACAGGTTAGTGTATTTGTTCCAATACACTTTCCTGTGATGGGAAGTAGGGCTATGAATAGCATTTACTTGATCTTGGCATAGTGCTTTGACCAGCTCTGTGATGTCTCTCAGCAATTTATATCATCCACCATGAGAATGCTGTCACAGTTTGCACTGCAAAGGTCTGAGCACATGCACACTCCTATTTATGGTCATATTCTCTGACATCCATCATCAGGCTAAACAATCGACAGCAGCAGATCCTATCAAGTTCACATTGCTGCTTTGAATTAATAGCATAGGGTTTAAATAACAACTGAAAAAAACCCCACCAAACATATAAACGTAAGGCAAGAATAACTGGGTAAATTTGCATATTTTCAACAGTTTCTTTTCTTCCAAACACTCCAGAAATATTTTACCAGACATTTTCTTGTAGTAATTATTCCTTTTTCTTCCTATTCCAAAATATACCTCACCTCTCCAAGACACAGACACATCTCAGATCAAGGCATTACTTGAATCTAGGATAAATTAAGAAAGAACTAGGAAGAAGCATTTCCCTAAAAAAATTAACATAGGAAAAGTCCTTTGACATCTAAAATAAAGGTCTCTTCTATAATTCCCAGTGCTTTGTGTAGTTTAAACTGGTCTTAAAGTATTAACTTGGAAACACTCTCCAGTCACATTTAACGATGGTTAGGGAACAACACACTAATTGTAAAGTAATAATAATAATAATAATAATAGCCCATGTCAGTATGGGAGCTGGTAAGGATGAGTACATTTAATAAGTCTTATGAAAAGCATGAAATTCAATTAATGCTCTTTGGCAAACTTCCGAGTTGTGTCAAGACACAGCAGAAGCCCACTTCTGGGTTAACCCTGTGAGGGCTGCTGAGCCTCCAAGCAACAGGCAGGACAAAAACTTTCTGTGCCATTTAAGATGCTGACCACTGACCCTCTTTCTGCACTTTGCACCTCCAAAGGGGAGCAGAACCACCAAGGCAGATAGAAGGATGAAGGATGGTAGGAGATGCAATGAAAATTCTCCCCGGAGGATGAGAGTGCAGAAAAAAGGAGTGTTACAAAAATCTGCACCTCTGGGTTGCTAGGATGGGGTAACAACACACTGCACCCTGTCATAAGCTCTGAATGTTGTGGTACACTTTCAGCTCAGAGAGAAAAAGGCACCAGTGAAGGCAGTAGCTGTGCAAGAAAATCCTTTGTTATATCCGCCAGTGTTTATGGGTGCTTGAACTTTTATGGGATGCATGAAATGTGGAAGAAGGCAGGCAGGATATTCATACTGCTTAGGCACAGGGACTTAATACGCACTTTTAGAACTGCAAATGTCCCTCAGTTTCCATATTTCAGTAAAGAGAAATGGGTTCTGCAAGGAGCTGATCATAGGTGCCCTGAATCACTCTGTCCAGGGATCTACTCTCTCTGGCTAATTAAAAAGGACAGGAATCCTCCTAACTCAGATACTTCATTATCTTACCCTCTTCAAGTTAGACACCTTAGTGAAGTGCCTCAAGCTACCTACTAGCTAATCTTGGATGTCCTCTCCTGCTGGATGCTCAGAGTGACACCAGGAAGGGTGGCCTGCTGGTACTACAGAAGAGGAGATAGACTTGAGGAAGAGGTGACCTGAAACAATCCAGAGGTTTTCAGTTCTAGATGACGTGTTTAAGTAGGACATGTCTGGAGGACTTTAAAGGGCCAGCTAGTTTACTCACCATAATAAAGAAAGGAAAACTGCTGGGTGGAAACAGGCATTTGAAAAAGGAAAAACAAAAGAAAAAGAAGTTTACAGATGAAAACAACTTGGTAGGATTTCAGTAATGTGTCCAGGTGCTAAACAAAGAGGTTGGGTTTCAGTTTTTGCCTTGCTGTCAGTGGTGTGCATCCACAGAGTGCTGAAGAAGTGTGAAGCAAAAAGCTCAAGAATTTTGAGTTCCTGAAATCCACTCAGTTTCACAGAGCTCTGCCAGCTCCTGCTTTGAGACCCTTTTGTTGCCACCCCATCTAAACTGCAGAGCTGTGCAGTGCATCTTGAATGTCTGTTGCTTCACATCTTGGTCTTCCTCTCCTGGGACAGAGGCTGTGCTTCCAGGCCTTATCCCCACAAGTAGGCAGTTGCTCACAGGGGAAGGACAGGAAAAGGGAAGGTGTTTGCAGGGGAACAGCACAAAGTTGATATGTTTTCTGCTGGGACCTATTGAAAGCTGAGTAACCTCTGGAGAAATTGAAAGGCAGCCCTAATGATCTGCAAGTGATCTTTAAAGTTATAAACCCACGGTTTTCTCGAGAAAAAAAGAAAAGAGGAAAAAATAAAAAAGAAAAAGTTTCCCTGGTTTGTGCAAGGCTGGAATTTCTCCAGCTACTTATTTTGCTATAACAGCTGGACAGCTAACTGTGACTACATCTCCATGACAGTTTAGTCTGCTCTGTAACTCCATGCTTATTTCTGTTGCCTGGTGTGTGTACTAAAAACCTCCAGGTTTCCAAGTCCATAAATCTGATACATCAGTTCTGGGGCATGCAGCCGATAGCACTCCAGACTGGAGCTGTGGTGATGCCTGTAACATGGTGTGTGAAGACTCCTACCTTTGCTTATGCAAAGCCCCATCACTCCAGCTCTCGCAGTCAGGCAAAAAAACGTGCTTGCAGGTCAGACTTTTCTTTTTTTTTCCAACTCCTACCCTTAAGAGCCTAGACAGGCAGTTAGGGAAATTACTTGCAAATAGCACAATTTCATACAATTTGAAGCTGTGTTCTGCTATACATTTCCAATTCTAAACTACTAAGAACTAATTTTTATTTCAGAACAAGATTCTGTAATATATTGGTGTACATTCATGTATATGTGGGTTTGTTACTTTTAAAAGACCACCGGGGAGACTCGCTGGCAATTTTCTACAGCAATGGAAGTGGAAATGTATGTGGATTGTTAATACCGGAGTATCACCTACCATCTGGACAGGCTTAACACGTGATAAACTGTGAGGTTTGGACACAGATTTGAGGTGCTTGAGGAGATTGCTTAAAACCTTGTCTATGTTGGTCTTGCCTGACTCTCATCGTGCGCAGCCTTAGCCTGTTTCTTTTTACAAGATGAACAGAACAACAGCTGAGAGATGTAGTAGTCTCAAATTTAGAGCAATAAAAAAGGAATGAGAGAGGGGTTAAAATTGTTCTACTCACTGTTTTTAAATTCAGATCTCAGAATTGAGACACAGAGCTGTAGATTCGTAGATTATGAGACCAAAGAGTACAACTGGGTTTATTAATTTTTTAAACTCCTACTTAACAAAGACCAAAAGCCTGTTAAACACCTTGGTTTAGCTCCAGATCTCATCTCCTCTTGGAGATAAATAATTTACTAAACATATCTAGACTTATTTTAACTTTTTTTTTTTTTTTTCCCCCCGATGGGGAATCTACTAAAAGTGTTAATACATTGTTTGGGACTTAACTGCTGTCGCTGATAGCAAACCTGGTTTCCACTCTGACTTTAGCCTAACTGACCTTCTAGCCATTGGAGTGGGTCAGTCTGTGCGCCAGAGTGAAGGGACTGTCTTTCTCTTCTATGTTGCTTCTCCTAGACTTGATCAAGTCACCTGTTACTTCAGTTTCTGACTACAGTAGGGTTGTTATAGCTGTGATGTCCAGAAGGCATAAAAAAATCAGACTTGATAAGGACCAGCAGTACTTTTGTAAGGCAGATTGGTACAGTAGGGGAAAAAGGAGGAGATTTAGGGCTTGTGTATCCAAGAGCTCAACTGTTTTTTCCAGTGATATCAGTTAGACATAAAAAATAATACTTCTCCCTGCAAATATTGCCTGACTTATAAACTATACAGGCATAATTCGCTGGAGTTGGTTATTGCAATGGCTAATTATAAAGCACTGCCATGGTCCTGATGGCTTTTTTCTGGATTGCAAAAATCAGAACTGGCAACAAAGATTCTGTGATATACAGTGTTAACATACGGCTACAGACTGCTAATTTTTATATTCCTTCTTCTCTCCTTCTCCTCTTCCCACTACTCTTCTCCTATGGTTATGATGCAATACTATGTTGCTTGCTTATATCTGAATTATCAGGAGTTCGATCTAGCTGGCATTGTATGAGCATTCTACCCTCTTTCTTATTTATCACTGCTCAAGTGTCCTGACCACACTCAGATTTTGTTATTGATCAACTTGCCTTTGAATCATGCAGACACAGTTCTGGAGGGGTCCCAAAAGGTCACCTAGATAATATCTCTGCTAGGAATCATAGGCAAGAGAATTTACACAGACCCAATATATTGCTTAATCAATTCCTAAAAACCTTCATTGAGAAACTGTAGCTCTCCTAGGTATCCTCTTTGTACAGCTCAGAAATCCCAGAAAGTTCTTCCAGACACCTATCCTAAGTCTTTTCCTCTGCACTAATACAAATATTTCACATCATGGAACTAAAAACAGATCTCTGAGGATCTGATTAGGAAAACATAATTTCTGTGAGAATTCCCTGTTTGCAATTAAAGGAAAGAAAATATACTTTTTAAGCCATTCAACATGTGCCACTTTGAGTTTGTTATTGTTCTGGTTATTAATCAAAATTTTGTAAGGTACAAGGTCAAACGCCTGACAGTATTTGTGTGAACATTATTACCTTTATTAACAAACCAACATGCAATATTTGAAAGCTATGAGGTATCTGAGATAGTTTCCTAATCATATCTATTCCTTCCCACTAGAAATACGCAAACCTATCTCCCTTGCAAAGCCTTCCCCTAGCTCATTTGAAATACCTCTCATTTATTTATTATTAAAAAAATAAAAAATGGAAGACAGTGAATTTTTGGGAAAGGGAGAGAAGCAAAGCTGTTGTTTCCTACTTTCTCCTTACCTTTTTCCATAGCCTACAAGAAACAAGCCGGCTAAGTGGAGCACACTTATAATTAAAGTGAAGTCATTTTGGAAAAAATTCCACTTTACACTGAAAAAGTGACGTATTAGCTTGCAAATGATGTGTTTCAAAATTAGAGGTGTGCATAGGTTAAGTTTAAGTTGATTGTTAAAACATAAAGATTGTCAATTAAAAAACCCAACAACCCTACTAACTACTGTCGTTTTCGGAACAAGTGACTGAGAACATCAAGTAATGAATGGAAATTAAGTTGTTTCTCAGTAATCACGATCTATCTAATTTCTTATCTCTTAAACATCTGTTACTTACGCATCAAAGGAAAGGTGGTTAAATTAAAAGTATCTGGACAGCATAGCTAGCTACTGGAGAGCCTTTCTTGCCAAACAGGGAATTTCTGATTACACCCAAAGGAAAATGGAACCCTGAGTTAATTTCCCCTGGATATATTTTAGCCATAAATTCAGTATTTCTGCAGAGAACCCATGCTGGATCAAAAGTTTTGGGATTAGAGAACAGCAAAAAAATGAAAGTGATAATTCAGTATAGTTATTTTCATTATATTAATTATATATTTAGTTTCACTACACTTTTCTCAGTTCCTTTAATTGAAATCTGTCTGAAGTGAAGCCTAAGTTCAGTGCAATGTAATTTAATGTAAGTTTTAGCTAGGAAGAGGTAATGAACACCTGCATCAAAAGTGGTGGTTACTATAAAATGATACATGTGTTAAATATTTACTAGATAGCAGTATTATTTTCCGCTCAAAGTTTAAGGAACTACTTAGTGTCCTAGGCTTGATGATGTGATAACCCTTGGTAAATATTGATCTTTAAATGGTGACCACTGTACAAATTTATACTTGCTAATGGGAAGGCCACAAAGCAAACAGTACTAATTGAACAAAATCAAGGCACTTCTTCAGCTCGTATGTTTGACTTGACATATTGCAACAGACACAATGCAACTCCCAAGTGTTTCCCACCAAAACAAGGCTCATCGTACCTCCAGGCAACATGGAGACACTAAGGTAAAGAATAAAAAGGCTCCTAATCTTTCTTTCTGTAATGTGAACCTTTGTAAGAAGCCAAATGAGATATTAATTGCTCTCAAGCCACTCATCATCTTATCTTCTCTTACTACATATGCTGTTGCCCCCTCATACTTGCTTTCATATTTTTTAGCCTTTATTATGATTATTCTTTCAAACTTCCAGGCAAAACAGAGACACTGCTAATAAGTCTGATGGCAAACTTTTTTTCTCAGACTGTGATTCTAAAGATTTATGTTGTCTTTCCTCACTTCAAAGACTCATTCAGAAGCAGTATTGAAGAGTCACCCTGACATCACAGGGCTATACTTTTGGACTGCCAAAAGTGTGGTGTTAAGACCCAGGTTTCAGCCACAAGGCTTGAAGAGGCTTTAAGCCACTGCATAATGGCTTTGAAGTGAGGCTGGGGAGACAGTCCATGTGCTTGCTACCCTGTTCATCTGCACTTGCACTCAGTTATGCTGAAATTTATGCATAGTGGGAAAGAATTCACTCTACAAGTGATGTAGAGTTGCTTGTTGGGTGTAAATGCGTTGCCCGTGTTCCAAGAATACTTAACATGTTGCAGGCTGCATACTGCAAGATTCTTCATTTTAAATGCATAGAATTGAAGATTGTGAGATTATTTAGAGAAACTGTTTATATATTGCTGGCCCTTAAATTTCACCCATTTACCTCAGACTGAGCACCCCAATTAAGGCTGGAGCATATCTTCTGAAAAGACATCTGGACCTGAGATGAGTTGAATTTTCAAAAAAATGGAAAACCCCCAACTTCCTTGAAGAGAACTTTATCAGATTGTGCATCACTCCCCTCGCATTTCAAGCATGGTGACAGTCAACACTCAAAAATTGTCTTCTGCCAGAATGCAGAGAAGCAGCAAATCAGCCACAGCCAAATTTGGTATACTGTGAATAAATAAAAAAAATTAAAAAAAAAAAATCTGTATGCATAGGGCAAATCTTTATCAAGAGTTTTATGCCTAGAAATAAAATTATTTATCAAATTATTAACACTGGACAGAGGAGGAGGACCTCAAATAAGATTTACCTGCTCTTTTAGTGCCCACCAGATGCAGAAGAGATATTGAAGAAGTAGTAGGAACAAGGCAGTAATGATCCTCCCAAGCTTGCCTTTGTCTACTCCACTGCAGTTTATATTTGTCTAAGGAGCATACAGCCTAAGCGTGCTGAACTTGTTAGCTAGATACTTTCATGACAGCTATATTTAAAGATTAAACGTTCCAAGAAGAGGTTGTCTCAATAAACTCCTGTTTTACCTCAACCCTTCATCTTCTTCTACATGAGGGAAGCTTCTTCTAAAAGATTTCATGATCTTTTGAAATTAATTTTGTGTTCCATGTAACTACCTACTACAGCTTGGCTTGACAGTTAAAGATCCCCTCAGCCTGCTTCATTCATGATTTGACCTGTATTTCAAAGATGGCCTCCATAGATAAAAGCTAGCATTGGTAGCTGTTGTGTACCAGTCAGCCATCTGGGCTCTTTTGTTTGAGCAGGATCTCTGCTAGACCTCTAACTTTTAATGGCGCTACTAGCTCATGTCTGTACGGAAAGTAGTTGTAGCAAACGATCAATTAGCAACCGAGAACATTACTGGGGTGTTTCTGCTGCTGCTGCTATAAATTACAGCCTATTGTTACATTTTTTGTAACTATGGAGCATTTGTGGATTTGCATAAAAATATGGGTCACTGGTATGAGAACATTAACAGGTGCTTCCAACAATCTTATTATTTTCTTAGACAATAACAATGTTATCAGAACCTATAGCATTGTTCTAATGGTGATTTTACTTCAAAAAGTTTAAACTGAAGAAAAAAAAGAGATACTTTTGCCTTTTCTAGATTGAAAGACTGAGCAACTTTTGTTTAAGCAAAGATATTAGGTCTCACAGTCAGCAAGGCTAATGAACAGAAGAGAGCCTTCTTCATCTGGGTAGTAGTGAAAGGTTCAGCCCTTCTATACCATTTCTGGGAAGAGGCCTCCCATGAGTCACACATGTTGCAGACACATGTGAGATGCCTCTCAGGAGCCTGGCTTACATAGTCTGTGGAGGTTGCAACTGCTGGAAACCATACACTTCAGACTGTTAAACTCCCAGAAAATCCTTGGCAGAAAATCCTGCAGAGCTCAAGGCTTTAAAAAGCCCTACTAATGTATTAATGGAGCCACTTAAGTCTTTTCAATTCTGGCTTTCCCAAGATTTCGGAACTGATCACTCTGAGGACCACCAACTGTTAGATCTGGAGGCAGCCACTGCTGTCATCTACATGGTTTTGTGGGTCTTTGGAGCAGCTGAGAAACACAACTCAGCCTGTGAACTTTAGCAAAGAAGTTAAAAAATCTCATACAAAAATGATTGCAGCAGATGCTGCCTAGAACATTGCAAATGCTGGTCTACAGCAGACAAGAACGCAGAAACTGTTTCCCAACACAAAACCATTGCAGATTCAAGTATTAATGGCACAGGAAATCGCTAATGCCAAAAGAGAAAAGAATCTCTATTTTTGCAAGGGAGGGCTTCCTCACCTCTTTACTAAATGGTGGACTGAAACCTGAGCAATACCTGAATCAAATTCTGGCAGCCCCTGCATAAAGAACTTCAGTTCTGAATCAAATTTATTTGTACTGAACTTGCAGTTACTATTAGCAAATTTAAATCTAAACCTTTTAATCAGATTAAATAGATGCATCGTGTGTTTTTGTGTATGTGCAGGGCAGAAATAGTGCAGTAGATGTTAATATTACCTTGCCTTGTCTAATGGCAAAAGATGTTTTGCATATGTGCCTAGGTAATAAATGCTAAATCTGCTGTATGATTATGTTTTTTCTATTGTATATAATTCTGGGTTTTTGGGGGTTTGGTTTTTGGTTTGGTTTGGGTTGGGTTTTTTTGGGGGGGGGTATTTGGGGTTTTGTTTGTTTCGTTGTTTGTTTTTTCTTTTTCTGTCTTTGTACATTTGCTCTGTGCCCTCTATGGAGACTACCTTGCATATTCCTGGCATCCTCTTCTCCTTTTTCTCTATTACAACTTTGATTCTACACAAGGGAGACACATCAATGACTCTAATTTGTTAATATAATGTTTCTCTAGGTGATTTTGTTTACATTGTCTCCTTCTCTAAGTTACTAGACAATATATATAAATGCATATATGCATACATATTTAAATACTTACTACAAAAAAGGAAAATATTTTACATGACTTCAAAAAACTATGTACCAGTGGAATCAGTCAGAAAGTTTTGTCATCAGTTACACTGGAATCCCTGCTTTATTGAAATCACCAGATAAATGCTACCTTGGACTTCAATTAAACTAAGATTTCAAACACTCCTTTCTCCCCCATGTACTTTCAATTTTTGTCAGTCTGCACTGCTTATTATGTGCAGCAGTATTAATGCAGTAACATTAGATGTTCCCAGAATACTGGCCAATGAAATACAGTCAGATGAAAGATAGGGCATATGTTGGTTTTAATTTTTTAAAGAACAAAACTTAAGTCTATCTTGATCTTTCTTGGCAGGGGGTGGGAGTGATTGAAAAAAACAAAAGTAGGAGGAATAGGCTTAAGAAAAGCTGCCTTTTTCCACCACTGGTATGGACAAGGTATTCTGCTGTGCCATGCTGCTCACATAGGCGCTCAAACACTCTTGCAGGTCACTTCCCTTGTGACTGAAGGAGATCAGGATTTTTTGTTTTTGAAGGAAATGTTTCACAGTAACTGTGGACTCTAAGAAAAGTTAGGCAGAACTACATTAAAATGGACATGGATGTGAGAAAATTTGGCTTATACTTGAAAATGAGCCATTTCCACCCACT